>JARQWZ010005044.1:0-88854 GCA_033150135.1 Gobio occitaniae
TTGTCTGATAAGGCAGCGAGGCAACGAGTCAGCTGCCTGTTTTCGGACGCAGCCACAGTTTTTCAAAAAGAAAACAAAAATCCAACATGCTGGAAATATGTAGAGGTATGTGGGATGTAGAGCAGGATAGAATAATCCATGCATATACAAATAAATCAATTATCCTTGTTTACAGTTATTTTACTGGTTTGCAGTGGTTAACAACAGCTAATGGGCATTGACAATCGTTTTACAGTCTATGGATGAAACACAGTTATGACTGATTCACCCAACGGTTTTGAGCACACAAACCCTTAGCAACCACTCTAGCAACGTAAACATGTTTGTTTGTTTGTTTGTCAATCTGAGGGGCGGGATAAACGGTTGTGTTTCAAATTCCCTCGCACACAATAGGATAGCGCTACAAAATAACGTTGCGTTTCCCACCAGCGGAGCTAATTGATAGATTAAACTTTTGCCATATCTGGTCGGCAAAACTCAGAACACATCTTCCATTTTTAAGAATGACTTCAAAGCCGTTCTTTGTTAGCAGGGAAGTAGCAGGGAATTCACGCGGAACCGTCTCAACTCTGCCGTCATTTTGTTAAGCCCGCCCATCGACTCTATACACGATGTGATTGGCCTGACTAGAGTTTGGGTTTTTAAGCTCCCAAGTCTGAGTTCTGGGACAGTTGCTAGACAACCCTGGATGCAAATGACATTTGCTGCTGCTAGGCGGCTAGCATCTAGATTTCTAGGCTAGAGCAATATAAAATTTGACTGACTCATAAAGACAGTCTTTGCCGACATCTAATGGCATAATAATGTAGCCTAACTTTTGTTGATGTTCAGTGTCAGGGACTATTTGTTTCAGCGGAAGGAAGGCTTGTAGCGATTTTCCTTCATGAAAGTTGCACTGATTATACATATTTTTTTGGCTTTAATAATTGTATTGTTTGATTACCGTTTTAAGCCCTAAGCCGTGGTTTACAGTGAATTTATAACAGCTAAGTGGGTTTTCAAGGCATTATAACCCATGGCTTTGCATGGATAATTCTTTATTTTTATATTCCTGCTCTACAGATCCTACATTGTATAACTTTATGGGCTTGTATCACGTTGTGCATTAGGAGATATTTATATTTATTCATACTACTCACATACTGTAAATATGTTTTTAATATGTAAATATGTTTTTAATATGTAAATGTTTATTCTGACTAAACGTAACTGTGACCTAATTTTTTTTAATGCTATTTTCATATTTTTATTCTTAGAATTTGTATTACTATGTTCTTGTTGTGTTTGTATTGTATATGCGCACTGGAAGCTTCAGCACCAAGAAAAATCCCTTGTGTGTGCAAGCACAATTGGCAATAAAGCTCTTTCTGTCACGTCCAAACAAGCAGAAACTGGTCCGAGGACTCAAGTGCAGAAATAAGGCTTTATTTATAAAAAATAAACATAAATACAACACAAAAACCCACGAGGGGGCAACATAAACTAGAAATAACAAAACAAACGGAAAACCTACTAAAACAGAAATCACAGGGAAACGGGAGACTAATGCTGCGTTCCAGGCAGGTTTTTGAGCCCGTAAATTACAACTTCAAACCACGACTCACGACTTTGTAGTGTTCCAGGCAAAGTCACGCCAAACTGCCTGAGCGCAAGGAATTGTGTGGTAGCTAGATGTAAACAAAGCATGGCGGACCGTACGGGCTTATGCTCATTTACAATCATTTCTATCGCCAAAGGTGCTTACTCCTTGCTGTATTTGAGGGAAACGGAGGAGAAAAACAGCACAGACGGCAAGAAAGCTGTTATACCTTTTATTTTATGTTATTTGTATATTTGTTTCATAAACACTGCAACCGTAGGGGGCTGCCATTGTTGCTTCGCAGGCTATGTGACGTCAAAACTCGTAACTGGGAGTACATCGATCTAGTACAAGTTCACGGGTGGGAAGTCACGGGTTTGGCTGCCGTTCCAGTCCACTTTCACGGGTAGAAGGTTGGAAAAACACGGGTTACGGGTTGCCTGGAATGCAACATTAGACATACATGGCAACGATACGACAAAGACTGAACACACAAAGGAACTATTTAAAGGGGACAAATCAAGCAGGGAACGAGGGAACACAGGTGGGACAAATGAAACCAATAACGAGATAACAAGGGGGGTGGGATCAAGACAAAGACAGAGCACATGCCCAAAATAACTAAACACCACAAGCAGGGCCGTGCAGAGAGTTCTTCAGGGGCAGGGGCTCAAATGTAAAAAAGGGGCAATATGTAAATATATATATATATATATATATATATATATATATATATATATATATA
Organism: Gobio occitaniae; assembly: GCA_033150135.1. Taxonomy (NCBI): domain Eukaryota; kingdom Metazoa; phylum Chordata; class Actinopteri; order Cypriniformes; family Gobionidae; genus Gobio; species Gobio occitaniae. Next base: position 2,325 of record JARQWZ010005044.1, read on the forward strand.
TATTATATATATATATATATATATATATATATATATATATATATATATATATATATATATATATATATAATCCTTATGCTCATCAAGCCTGCATTTATTTAATCAAAAATACAGAAAAAAAAACAATAGCCTAATATTGTGAAATTTTATTACATTATGTTCTTTTTAACTTTTTATTAATAAAGAATCTTGAAATAGTATCACAGTTTCCATCATTGACATTAAATCCTCATATTAGAATGATTTCTGAATGATCATGTGACACTGAAGAGTGGAGTAATGATGCTGAAAATACAGCTGTGATCACAGGAATAAATTATATTTTAAATTATTTTAAAATAGAAAACCATTATTTTAATAATATTTCACAATATTGCTGTTTTTTATCAAATAAATGCAGGCTTGATGAACATAAGAGACTTTCATAATGCTGCATAATATTCAAAAATGGTAATATAATAAAGTCCTTTCACGTAACCATTTCGCCAGCCTACACTTCACATAATAGGCCTGTATAGGTGCCGGTGGCACGTGGGGTTTGTTAACTTTGATAGTTTCATGAAATAGTAAACGGTGTATCAATAATACATAAATACAAGTGAATTTAACACTTACCATTAATGCGACTTTTGCTGCTACTGCATGGTTTTGTGCAGGGATTTGTTGTTAAAATCCATTTTGTCAGTGATGCAATTTATAAAATGAGACTAACCGCAGGAAATCGTTCCACAAACGTTAGTTCGTCTGTCCGTGTCATTTTCAACCGATTTCTGATAAGAACAGAAAATTACCGCTCCGCTTCACGTCGCCCAATGAAATTTGAACTTGCTTTGCCAGATGACGATTGGTTGGTGTATATACATGACAAACGGGCATTGGTGAATTGTGTAATACTTTAAAATATATAATATATAGATTTGTAATTAAATCAACACATTAGCTTTGATTATGGATGAAAAAAAAATATTGGTTTACTTTTTTCCCGTAAGGCCACACACTCTCTGAAAGGACCATATTTGGCTCGAGAGCCGCTTCCGAATAGAGGAAAATCAGCTGTCAATCAAAACGCACGCGACCCATAGCAACGCGTTACGGCAACGCCTCAACAGAATTGTCCGACCTTTTGAGCCGTTCGTTACCATTGTATACATTGTCATGTTATAATAATTACATTTATTTCGTTTTATTGACCACGATATTATCATTGATATTTGTCTGAGAGGGGCACTTTTGATTCATTTTGAAAAAGGGCAGGGGCTCGAGCACCCAAGCCCCCCCCCCCCCCCCCCCCCCCCCCTGCACGTGCCTGACCACAAGTGCACACGAGACAGGACAGGCATGTGACACTTTCTGATTCTGATTCTGATTAACCCCTAAAAAGTGTTGCAAGAGTCGGTTGAAACTAAGATAAACATTCTTGATATCAACCATTCAATTTCAACTACTAAAACTCTAATTCTTGAGATCATTAATTGTATTTTCACTGGTGAAATGTCAGGCTGCCATTCAAATTCAATTGTTAATATCAGGAATTGAATTCTTGATAGTTTTTACTAGTTGAAATTGAATTGTCAATATCAAGAATTAGCATTTTAACTAGTGAAAATGTAATTGTTAATATCAAACATTTGACAATAAAAGTCAAACGGCTTGCCATAGACTTCCGCACTTATTCACATTTTTGCACATGGGGATTCAATACAGAACACACTTTTTTAATTTGTACTGAGTTTAATTTATGATAGAACTGTTGCAATTATTTATTTTGACAACTAATATACTATAGCTAATATATAAAGTTAAACTTTCAGTGTTTACTTTTTCAGTTGCAAGTCGTTTCTAAGAATAACACACAATTCACTGTAATCACTACTATCTCAATTACAATTAAGTACAAATTAACTGTTCAGTTGTGTAGTCCTGTACATTATAGTCATACAAGTCATTTTTGGTTGCTGGTTGCTGCCCCTGCCTGAAATAATCCTAGGTTTTAAAATCCACTTTTAAACAAGATATTTCAGTTATTTATGCGCAATAAATATAAATAATTGAGTGTATTACCTGTGTTACAGATGAGGAGAAGGATGAAGAATGTAAGCAGATGATCTACTGCCATTGTAACAAACATTGAGATAGCTGAAGTTGTGTTCAGTGTTGCCAGATTGGTTCAATGATTTCCAGCTTAAAAGCTCACCAAAACCCGCCCACTCCAAGAAAAACCCACCCAAAACTTTAACTGAGAATATAATGTTATAGAATTATATTGCCATACCAATCAATGTTGATAAGTACCATTTTATCGCCTTAAAACAAAATTATGACAAAAATAATTCCCAAGAAAACAGATCAAAACAGGGCTGATACAAGAGTATGAGCAAATATGACTAAAATGTCCAAAACTGTCAAAAAGGCAATCAAGAAATTAATGACTTTAACCCTCGAAAAACACATGGATCATTTTCTAATCTCAACAGTAAGAATAAGCCAATTTAATTGCAAAAAGTGCCCAATGTGGCATTTCACACACATTAGTGCACACACCACAGCCAAAATATGTAATTTGTTGATACATACTGTATGATAATCCGACAACCAAAAATAACAACAACAATAATGTTCTTAGCTTTGTGTTGCGCTATAACTTCAGACAGAACTACAGTACGTATTTTGTGAAGTACATGTTCATAAGTAGAACATAAAGCACTTATAGCACAGTCAAAACAGATGAATTGTTTATTCAGCAGCTGTCGAGGACGAGTAGAAAGCAGATGGTTTAAAAGTTACAGAAGATGCCCTGATCAGTGTGCACATGACGATGGACAGGAGTCAGAGTCCCATATTCAATTTCAATTAGTGAAATATATAGTTCACCAAAAAATGGAAATTCTGTCATAAATTACTCACCCTCATGTCGTTCCAAACCTGTAAGACCTTCGTTCATCTTCAGAACACAAATGAAGATATTTTTGATGAAATCCAAGAGCTTTCTGACCCCTCATAGGCAGCAATTTAATTACCACTTTCAAGGTCCAGAAAGGTAGTAAAGACATTGTTAAAATAGTCAATGTAACTCCAGTGGTTCAACATTCATTTAATGCAGTGACAAGAATACTTTTTGTGCGTAAAAACAAACAAAAATAATGACTTTTCAACAATTTCGGTCTAGCCTGTGCAAGTCTCCTACGCAGTTTACGTTGTAAATAGTGCAGCGCTCTCGAGATCTACGGCAGCCGATGCTGTTCATGTGAGCACCAAGACGCATGCGCGGAGCTGCATAAACAGCATAGGAGACTGACACAGGCCAGAACGAAATAACTTCTTTATATTTATGCCACTTTGGCATAGTGATCACTTGAAAACGCAGCTATTAGTTAGCACGCTAAAAAAACTCTCAGTCATGAATGAGCCTGCTGATTGGTTAAAAGTGCACGCTCGTCAGTGACGTCAACACCAATGCCAGCTGACTCTGCGTGGGCTCCCATGTTTAGTAACGTCATGATGACTGATTTTATGGAGTACACACTTGAGTTTTATTTATTAACAAATTAGACTGTAAAATGCAGATGTTTGAAAACCGCCGAACTGACCCCGAACCAGCCGTCCACCCGCCCAAACCCATTTTTGCCCGCAACAATCAAATGCAAAACGCCTGGCAAAACTGGTTCTTAAAAACAGGAAGTTGAATATGTTGCAATGATGCTTGTTTAACATCTTCATAAATCATTCACCAAAAAAAAAACTGCTCAGTTCAGCATTTAATAACAATATGAGGAAATGAGTTTCACAATGATCCCTGAAGAACAGCTCTTTCCGCCGTAAAGATGAAAACTTGACCCATCCACAGAAAACAGACTATATGGAAAAAGTACAAGCATGGTGCGAATAGTAATGGTTATAAAACTAGTACTACTACTACTACTAATGATAATAGCACAAGTGTTGGATGTATGAATGTGATATATAGCCTATATATAAACACTAATGTCTAAAAAAATAGATATACTTCACGCTCAAGTAAAGTTTAAATAAGTATAATTTAAGTATACTACTATCAATGTACTAGAAGTATACTTGTAAATTTACTGTTTCAATACTTCTTGTGACTAAATTGACCCATTTTAGTGTATAAAAGTATACTTTAAGTGTAACAGTTATCTTTGAGTACACAACTGGTTAACCATGCACCAAGTTTTTCGTTTGTACTGGAACTATGCTACAAGTGAGCTTGTACTGTATACTTTACTAGTCAAATACCATACTTTTTAGTTTATGAAAGTACACTTTGAAGTGTACTCTCAGTAAACTACATGTGTGCCAAAACTTTCAAATTAAATATTAAGTAAATTTTACTTTTTTTCAGTGTGAGCAACAAGTGACAGTGCTTCCAGTACTTTTGCAACCAGCCATGTCGGGCAGTAATGAAGTTCATGGAATAATCAGATTATAACTGCATCTTTGTGTTAAAAGAGACAGATAAAACTACTTACATTGAAGACAGTATGATATGACGCCTCAGATGATCACACAGGGGAGAGCAGGGGCACAACCGAGCACTTTTTGACTTTCTCAGTTTGTGTACACACTTTGGGTTCAGAGTATTTTTTCACCCACGTTAATTTCACACGTCTAGTACGATTATGTGGTTTTGTTTCATTAGTACAGTGTAAACTTTTTTCTTGATATACCCTGAAAGAATGGAAGTGAAATGTGACAAAATGCCCCATAGGTGGGGTACACTGTAGCATGACCATATGACAGCTTTAAATGTTATCTGATCTAATCACAGAAATATAAAATACAAACTAAAATATTTTGTAAATAAGATAAAGTTCTTAACCTTTACATATAAAAAGAATGGCATTTTTTAATAATTGACAGTGCTGCAGTCCAACACTATTTAAAGACATGAGCAAAGAACTTATTTAGAGTTAGTGGGGAGAGATTTCTCTATAGAGGAAGAACATTAAAATTACTATGAGGAACAAGTGACAGTGTTTCCAGTCCAGAGTTCTTATGCAAGCAGCCATGTTGAACAGTAATGAAGTACATGTGAATTATGCAATCACTTGTAAATAGACTGTTACAGTTTTAAAATGCATAATCAGATTACAATTATGTCTCTGTGTTAACTATGAAGAAAAAGAAAGAAACAGATAAAACTACTTATATTGAAGACAGAGTGGTATCATTCCTCAATTGACACAAACAGAAAGAGAATAGAGAGAATAGACACTGAGGGAATAATCTACACAACTCTGGCAAGAAAACTCCTGCTGAGCGCTTGTCTAGCCTCTTCATAACTCCTCACAACAAACACTTCAGTTCAGTTTTTGTCATGATCCCCAGCTGGACAAGTAGTTTAGTTAGATTTAATGTAATGCTTCCAAAACTAAAAAATAAAGCAGGAAATGTTTACGAAAGTTAAAGCCTTTTAATAACCTGCATATAGATGAGACTAGAAACTATGAAAACTGAATACATACATTAGTTTGAATCAATCACAGAAAACATTCCAACAATAAACTAGACAAATCTAAATGAGTAACAGTACATAAATGTTAAACTGCATTCATGATACAATCCACACACAGGTTTAGATGATAAATCTGAAGTGACATTTGTAAAGTCCAACTAGAACAGAAGCTCAGAAGTTAGCATGGCCTTACTAACTTCTTACTTACTTACTTCGTAGTTAGCAAAACTACAGATTCATTCTGGAGTAGGGTTGTGCCGACAGGGTTGCCAGATGCCAGCAGGGTTTTCCAGCCCAAAACTTCGCCAAAAACCGCCCAAAACCCGCCCAATTTTTTTTGGCTTGTTTCTCGTTTAAATACATTGAAATCATTAACAAGCTTTAAAATGACCCATTTATCGACTAGCCTATCCGATTTCAGAAACAACATTCAATGAAATTAACGCAATCGCCCATGTACTTTTGCGCCCATTTTTTGTTTTTAACCATGGAAACAAAAAACAAAAATGGAATGTTTGTTGTATTTTTAAATACTATGTTGAATAACAAAATTTAAATCAAAACGTAGGCTATACACAAATTCCATGCACACAAAATAAAATAACTTATTTTTGGATTTTTTTAAATTACGTTTTGCATTTTTATAAACTAAAAACGAACAGATTCATAAAAAAAATTTCAATTTACAAATGTTCTTTTGTAAAATTATTTCCAGGTAAAGATAGGATCAGTCAAATGAAACACAATAAACTTACAAATAATGATTACAAATTAAAAAACGATCGGTTGTTGTCAAACGATGACAACAATAGCCTACATTTGTAAAACAAAATACAGCCATTTCTGCTTTTTTTCTTTTAAACAAAAAAACAAGCTGCACCCTTTTTTAAATTTCATCTTTCATTCCGAAATAGAATAATGAATGAACAAAAAAGTACACGGACCTTCTATGCTGTCCGTGGTCATTCTATTGATTCCAGAAGAAAAGGCACCGCTATGGGCACTTTTAGAATCTGTGTAGGCTTATTGACGCAAAAACGCTAGAAATTAAATTGAGCATATTTACACATTTAAAAAATAAAAAAAAGTTATAAATCACTTATATTATGTTTAATAAAATGATAATAAGGTATTAGAAAAATTACCTTGTATCTGCTAATTCTTAAAAAAAAAAGAAAAAAAAAAAGAAAGAAACCGCGTTTCCATATTTTATTTCTGGTTTAAAAAAGGAAAACGGAATGGACGCAATAGCGTCCTCAGTCTGACCATTATACTATTAAACTATAAGCTTATGTTAAGGATAATGCGATCAATGAGTCTGTTTATGGTCAATAAAAGTAGCTTGGAACAAAATTAAGCAGCCTAACATGAAAACATTGAGTGGATATATGGACATACAAAATAACCCACTTTAACATTTCAATTATTTCAAATAGTCACATGAAACATGCATATTCATGAATAACATTACATGAAAATCGCGTTGAACATATTTATAGAACGTGTCAGTGCGCTCTTTGCAGAAGCAGAACGCTGGAGCATGGCCATCTCTACACAAAAAAAATATTTTCATACGCTAAAAAATGCTAAATAACTTGAGTTTAACACCTGTGATTTTGAACAATTAGGCCTAATATCATACAGTTATAGCCTTTATTCCACGAACCGATATGAGCTGAAGGTATTGGGAGGGAGTGTCTGTTGTGAGTTTGTTCTGTCGATTTGTCATACCTTGTCAAAAAATGCTGCCTATCAGATTGTGCTACCAGAATCATATTAATGTGATTTGCTTTATTAATATCCATTAATATCCATACCTACCCCTATCCCTACCCTAAACCTACCCTTAAAATGTAAATATAAAAAATAAAAATAAAAAATGTTGATGTGGGCATGCGCAGTAAGCCTTGGTAGGACAATCTGACGGGTAGGATGAAATGTCAGGACACCTGTATCTCGGCTACAAAAAATACCCGCCGAACTGATCCAAAACCAGCCCAATTTTTATCCACCCGCCCAAACCCATTTTTGCCCGCAAAATACATTGCGAAACCGCCCAATTGGGCGGGAAACCGCACAATATGGCAACCCTGTGTGCCGATCGTCCATCGTGATGCCACACTCCCGTTGCGAGTCTGTTGTGAGTGCGACGCACACTAATCCTCTCTTCTATAGTTATAGTTAAACTAAAAACTTAGCAGGGATTGCTCTGTAAAGTAATTTGAGAATGTAACTAATGCATATGTGCTATTTTAAATACTGTAGTCTATGCCAGATATATGTATAGCCTACATTTTGAAATCATTTGAGGCTGAAACATACATAAGCATGCGTGTTTATTTTAGCACTTCCGTCAGTGAAACACAGGGCCGGATTGGGACTCATTTTAAGTCCTGGAGTTTCATGCTTTAGACCGGCCCACTTTAGTTCACGACTGACTATATTAAAATAATGTAATTAAAACCTCGGAATATAAGTCTGCAATAGGCGCACTGTTCTCTACAGCCTTGTAATTCTTTGTAATTTTGAAAAACATTTCCAATTCAGTGCAAAAACAGTAGCCTAAGTTTTGCTTCACAGTTGAAGATTTATTAGAACAGTAAATAACAGGACAGTATCAGAATCTATTTTCTTTAAGAATTAGTATTCATAAATATCCAAACATTGAAATGAAGAAAAAAAAATCTAACAAAAATAAATATATAAAAAATAAAGATTAAAATAAAATGTATTGCACTTTCTAATGACAGTAGTATCTCTGTAAAAAGGATGGCTGCTAGTAGCTTTCCCAATGTGAATTTGCCGGTTGATAACAGACCCACTACAGAGCGTCCGGTGAGAGACGTTTAACACAGAAGATCAGGTATACGGGAATAACCCATTTATTGTCACCACAACTCAGTACACTGAATAAATCTTCTTTGCATGTGTGTGTGGTTTTCTACAATTAAAAGATAAAAGAGAAATAAGTACAAAATAACAAATAACCGTAGTCACAATAAATATAAGCACAGTAATCTCCACAAGGAATATTTAACTACAATGATTAATACAGTAAATATGAAGAACAAATGTGCCATTATATAGGGAAAATGCATCGCTACAAATTACTAATATGATGCAGTTGAAATACGACACCTTTCAGCGCTGAATACAGAGACGGAGCCGCTCTGTCTAGCACAGTAGTGCGCATGCGCTTAACGAGTGCTTTAACTCTTAGAAATTAGCGATATATACCCATTAAATAAACCATATGATGTGTAAATGGCACATAGATTATGTCTTTGATGCATGACAGTGATATATATGAGGAAACTGGTATGTAAATATACCCACGAACATCTTTACAAGTTAGTTCGCGTTTGTCACTTGCATACATTAACTTCTACACACTTGAAGCAATTAAACGGTTCATAAACCAAGTAGAGAACAATATATGTAAAGACTGCTACTCACTTTGCAGGCACGCACACAACTTTAGCAAAGATAAATCGCTACAGTACAGCTCGCATCCCTTTGCATTACCGATTGATCTGACTGAACTTAGTGGGCGGGTGCACTGATCTGCACGTTCTACCCCGAGTGCTGATTGGCTCGCTGGTCGGATGCTGCGACAGATGATGTGATTTCGGGCATATAGAAAAGGTAAACTAATATACATGATTATAACCTTAATGGTGGCCTTTTTTACAGCCGCCCCCAGATTTCTGGAATGAAATATGTATAATCATAAAAAGGCCTATAACCTTCAACTTTCAAAGTAGCTTTAATCTGGTATGGCAGGCAATTCGATGAGGCGTGCGACTGGGCGTGTGTACAACCTCTCTCCCACCTTAACTTGAGCTGTTCTTACTCTGCTGTCTAGTCCAGGAAATACCTTTGACACCTGGCCCACTGGCCAGAGTGCCCTGGGCAGTTGGGGGTCAACGATCAGGACGATGGTGCCAACCTGGAGGTCAGGTTTGTCATCTTGCCACTTCTGGCGGGTCTGTAGGCTGGGAAGGTAGAACCTGATGAAGTGCTTCCAGAATTGGTCGGCAAGCACTTGACTATGGCGCCACCTGCGTCGACTGATCAGTTCAGATTCCGGGTATATCACAGGAGGAAGTGATGAATCTGGCCGCCCCATCAGAAGGGAGTTTGGTGTGATGGGGTCTAGGTCAGAAATGTTAGATGAAGTGTAGCCTAGTGGCTTGGCATTTAAGATCCCTTCGATCTCCACCAACACAGTGTACAGTACTTCGAAGGTGACAGACTGGGCACCTAGTGTTGTCCGCAAGGCCTGTTTTAGGGAACGAATCTCTCTTTCCCAGCTGCCACCAAAATGTGGAGACTTAGGGGGATTGAAGTGGAATTGTATTTGATGGCTTGCCAGCTGCTCTTGCAGTTCTGGGACAATGGCTGCATATGCTTCTGTCAGTTCTCTCTCCCCTCCTTTAAAGTTGGTCCCTTGATCTGATAACAGCTCGAATGGCTTGCCGCGTCTAGCGATAAATCGTCTGAGAGCCATGAGGAATGAGTCAGAGTCGAGGCTATGAAGGACGTCAATGTAAACTGCCCGGGTAGTTAGACATTTGAACAGAATGCCCCACTTCTTCTCATTTCTGCGCCCAACTTTAACAGTATATGGACCGAAGCAATCCATTCCTGTTGAGTAGAAGGCGGGCTTGAATAAACGTAATCTGGCTGGAGGGAGGTCTGCCATTTTTGGTACCTCAGGGTTCCTTCTCCACTTCTGACAGTCCACACAAGCACTCTGACACCGTTTGATGGCCTCTCTGCCTCGAAGAATCCAATATTTTCGCCGAAGCTCGGCAAAGACTCTTTCAGGGCCTGGATGGTGGAGTTTATTGTCATAAGTCTGTATGAGCAATTTAGAGACTGGGTGTTTCGGGTCTAGGACAATGGGGTGCACTGTATCCGGATCTAGATAAGGGCTCCAACGTAGGCGACCTCCTACTCTGATCAGCTGAGTCTCATGGTCAAGTTCAGGAGAAAGTGTCTTTAACCGACTGCTTCTGGGAAGTGATTTACCCGCGGTTAACTGCTCCAGCTCAGAGGGGAAGCACTCCTCTTGAGCTTGCTGTAGAATGCGAATTTCTGCTGTTTTGTAGTCATCAGCTGTCAGACTATTGCCTCCATGACAGGCCCGGGACTCTAGTAGTTCTTGGAAATTCTTATACTGGCTAATGTCAGGGAATGACTGGCTGGCTGTGAAGCAGGTAATGAGACACTGGACTGTCTTACGGAGCTCCTCTTCATTCCCAGGCACAGGATGTGGGATTTCCGGCCACAGATTTGGAGGATCTTTGAGAAAGGTTGGCCCTTGGTACCAATGGCTGTCTGGTCCCAGCTTACTTAGGCTTTTCCCCCGTGTTATATCATCTGCTGGGTTATGATTTGATGGTACATAGCGCCATGTGTGCTGTTCGTTAAGGTCCTGGATCTCTGCGACTCTGGTTCCGACAAACACTTTATATCGACAAGAGTCTGAATGCAGCCAAGTGAGGACGGTGGTGGAGTCAGTCCACAGAGTGAATTGGTGTATGGGAAGGTTTAGTTCTGTTCTGACTACTTTCGCGAGCTGTGCCCCAGTCAGCGCAGCACAGAGTTCCAGACGAGGGATCGATTGCTGTTTTCTGGGTGCCACTCGTGATCTGGCTGTGAGGAAGGCCACCTCTACCTCCCCAAGTTGATCCTCTGTGCGGAGGTAAGCGACAGAACCATAAGCATGCTCAGAGGCATCGCAGAAAATGTGTACCTCTCTCTGACTCATGTCTGTGTCTCTGATTGGGCTGGTGTAACACCTTTGAAGGACGATGTTTTGTAGGACAGGCAGCTCCTCTACCCACTCTGACCAGTTCTGTAGAAGATCTGCAGGTAAGTGTGGGTCATCCCAGTCTCTTTTCTTATCCCAAAGGTGCTGCACTATGAGCTTGGCTCTAGTAGTGAAGGGAATGAGATAGCCCAGGGGGTCATACTGACTTGCCACAATTCTGTAAATGGTACGCATGGTTGTCTCAGTAATTGCTATAGGACGATACTTATAGGAAAGCGTGTCCGTTTGGTGATTCCAGAGAAGCCCAAGTGTTGATTCTTGAGTGTTGCTCTGCCCGTGTGAAATCCAAAGTTCGGTGCCATCTGATCTGGCTTCAGGAGGTAAATGGCTGATTGTTGAGAGCTGGTTGCTGGACCACTGCCTCAGGTCGAAGCCACCTTCTGCCAATAAGCTCCTGATTCTGTCAACGAGCCTCTTGGCTTCTTCCACTGAGGAGAAGCTCTGCAGACAGTTGTCTACATAGAAAGACTTCCGGACAGAATGGCGAACGTCTTCCCCAGGTTGACTATGATCCAGGACATGCTTTTGTAATGCAAAGACTGCACAGCAGGGGCTGCATGTCGTTCCGAAGGGAAGAACCTGCCATTCATAAATGTTAGGTGGATCCTGTGTCCTTAGATCCCTCCAGAGGAATCGCAGAAGTGGCCTGTCCTCTGGAAGCAATCTGATTTGGTGGAACATCCCCCGGATATCACTGCTGATAGCAATGGAATGCTCTCTGAATCTGAGCAACACTGCAAGAAGAGAGGAACCTAACACCGGCCCTGGAAGCAAGAGCTTGTTAAGGTTTTGACCTTGAAATTGAAACGAGCAATTAAACACAACCCTGTTCTTTCCGTTGTGTTGGACCAGGTGATGGGGAATGTACCAGGTGTTGGTTGAGGATGTTTCCGCACTTGGTTCCACCTTGACTGCATAACCTGCCCGCTCCAGTTTCTGAATCTCAGCAGTGTAGGCGGCTGCTTGCTCGGGATCTTTGGCCAGCCTTCTCTCCATGGCTCGCAGATGAGGGAAAACAGCATTTTTGGGGGCATTGAGGACTGGCATGTTCTTAATACGCAACAGTGGGGTTGCATAGCGCTTAACGCCATCCACCTCCACTCTCACTGTCTTGCTCTCCAGAATTTCCACTGCTTCCTGGTCTTGTTTGGATCTTGTGCTCATCTTTTCACTTTGCCAGGGAAGCACGTCTATCTGCCAGAGTCTCTCCACTTGTCTAAGAAGATCAGTTTCTGTATGTGCCATTGAGGTAAGAAGACACTGCTGTTCAGTGGTCTCATGTTGGAGATGCTGCACAGGGCCCTGCAAAGTCCAGCCGAGACGAGTCTTGATGGCTGCTGGTCCCCCTGGGGGGCCTAGGCGGATTGGCTCCACTGCTGTAATGAGGTGGGGGTAGTCGGATCCGATGAGCAGAACAGGGCGAACCGCCTCTAAATGGCTCAAAGGAAGCCCTCTGAGGTGGTGGTATTTCTCCCTTAAAGTCTTGACTGGGTGTGTATGTTCAGCAAGACTCAGCTGCTGGGCTGTGAATGCACCCTTTATGTGATAAAGTTTGCGGGGCTGAGACAGGGGGGAGATGTGAAATGACACTGCTGCACCAGTGAGCATTTGTAGTTCCTGCCTAATTGTGCGAAGGGGAAGATCTTCTGGCTGACCTTTTAGGCCCAGCTGTTGGGCAGCATTGTGCAGAAGGATGGTCCTCTCCGATCCATCATCCAAGATGGCATAAGCTTTCATCTTGTGTGCCCCATTTCGGAGAATGACCTTGACGATCTTCAGAAGAACCTTTCGGCTGGCAGGAGGCTTACGAATGAGAAGTATCTCGTTCATCGTGTTCAGGAGGCAGGCATTAGCTGAAGTACCTTCATGTGGGGTAGTCTTTGGGATGTCGGCACTATTGAGATTGATGCCATGAAGGACCAGTAGGTGGCGGCCATTACACTGTTTGCAGCGCATTTTCAGATTGCACTCTGAAACTTGATGATTCCTCCCACAGCGCCAGCATCTGTTGCAGTCTTTTATCCAGTTTCGTTTCTGGTCAACGGTAAGCTGCTTAAAGTTGTTGCAATTGTTGAGGGAGTGTTTATGGTGGTCACAGTAAGGGCAGTATGGAGTTGAAGTAGTTTTGTTGGCTGCAAGTGTCATCTTTGTCGGTGGAGGTGCTTTCTCTGTGCCAAACAGGATGGTGGCACTTTTAGCGAATGGCTTAGTGTCTCTGATCACGTCTCGTGTACGTGCTGGATATCCACGACGACTGACGCCTACAAACCTTGACGTGTCTTCCTGCACTTGAATTTCATACTCTAGCCAATCTGACAGATCAAGAAGGGTGGGAATTGGCACTAAGTGAGGATGTGCAAAGCGTCGAAAACTTGACCGGAGGTCATGTGGCAGCTTCCCTAGGAGCCTAGAGACATGAGATCCACATTGCAACTCAAAGGTGCCCTTCCTTCCTTGTTGCTCTAGCATACCAACTAGGGAACGAACTCTGAGGGCGAAAAGTCTGAAAGCTTTGATGTCCCCACTGGCTATGTTTGGACCATCCATTAGCTCTGCTATACGTTGCAGTGCGAGCTGATGAGGCTGACCGTATTGCTGATCCAGTGCTGCCATGGTTTTCGTGAATGGTTGTTGTGAATGACTGTAAGAATCAGCGATAAGCAAGGCCTCCTCTAGTTTGAGGTGGTCAGTGAGTATTTGGAATTTGAACCTCTCCGTGGCAGTGGCAGGGAGAATGTTCTCCAGGGCTATCTTGAGCCGCGAGAATTCCCTAGGGTTCGGGTGTACGAAGTCTGGAATTGTGGGAGTCGGACCTCGATACATCTGCTCTAGCTCAGGATGAACTGGGCTGGATGCTGTGCATGGCATGTAAGAGCGTTGGGCTGATTCAAAGAGTGGAGGTGCTGCATTCTCTGGCTCATATGATGCATAACGACTTTCTCTGTAGGGCTCCTCAGCTCTGGCGTAGTAGGGTCTTTCCTCCCTTGTAGCACCCCACCTGGCATGTTCAGAGTGTGACATGTGGTGGGGAGAATGTGGCTTTGCTCTGGGTACGGCTATTGGAGCTAGGAAAGACTCGGCACAGTGCTTGGCCTGATCTGACTCAATAGACTTGAATCGTGATGCTGGCACTGGTGTAAAGCTCTTATCACCCTGTTGCGTTCTCAGAAAACTGCGTGGCGCAGGTTTAGGTCGGGAAGGGGTGACAGGAGGAGAAGATGGTGCTGCAGGCTGTCGCTGCTCCATTTGGATCTGTAGCTGCTGCATCTGTCGTTTCAACTGAGAAAATTCTTGTGAATACTGGTCTCTAGTCTGCTGAAACATGTCCCTTTCCTGCTGCATTGTCTGTAGCAGATTGTCATGGGCAAGGCGTAAATCCTTATTCTTACGCTGGAGTATGCTGGTTTCCCATGGTTCATCGTCAGACCACTGTTGAGGACTATCAAGCTCTTTGCGCAGTAGCGATGTTGGAGTGATACCAGCTGCACCTTCCTCTGGTTCTGGGCTAGGAGGCACTGTAGGATGAAACTGAGATTGTGGTGACATGGGTTCGGGAAACAGTCTTGGGAGAGTGTAGCCGCTGAGGTCATACTCTTCATATCGCACGGGGAGGGCTGTCCTCCTCCTGACGCGCACGACCGGCTTATCCTCTTCATACTGTGACATTTTTCCGTAGTAAATCTGGGTCTCCGGCTCGAAGGACCATGTAAAAAGGATGGCTGCTAGTAGCTTTCCCAATGTGAATTTGCCGGTTGATAACAGACCCACTACAGAGCGTCCGGTGAGAGACGTTTAACACAGAAGATCAGGTATACGGGAATAACCCATTTATTGTCACCACAACTCAGTACACTGAATAAATCTTCTTTGCATGTGTGTGTGGTTTTCTATAATTAAAAGATAAAAGAGAAATAAGTACAAAATAACAAATAACCGTAGTCACAATAAATATAAGCACAGTAATCTCCACAAGGAATATTTAACTACAATGATTAATACAGTAAATATGAAGAACAAATGTGCCATTATATAGGGAAAATGCATCGCTACAAATTACTAATATGATGCAGTTGAAATACGACACCTTTCAGCGCTGAATACAGAGACGGAGCCGCTCTGTCTAGCACAGTAGTGCGCATGCGCTTAACGAGTGCTTTAACTCTTAGAAATTAGCGATATATACCCATTAAATAAACAATATGATGTGTAAATGGCACATAGATTATGTCTTTGATGCATGACAGTGATATATATGAGGAAACTGGTATGTAAATATACCCACGAACATCTTTACAAGTTAGTTCGCGTTTGTCACTTGCATACATTAACTTCTACACACTTGAAGCAATTAAACGGTTCATAAACCAAGTAGAGAACAATATATGTAAAGACTGCTACTCACTTTGCAGGCACGCACACAACTTTAGCAAAGATAAATCGCTACAGTACAGCTCGCATCCCTTTGCATTACCGATTGATCTGACTGAACTTAGTGGGCGGGTGCACTGATCTGCACGTTCTACCCCGAGTGCTGATTGGCTCGCTGGTCGGATGCTGCGACAGATGATGTGATTTCGGGCATATAGAAAAGGTAAACTAATATACATGATTATAACCTTAATGGTGGCCTTTTTTACAATCTCTTATTCAAGGAAACCGCTGCTTTACAACTTCAAATATTTTTCACAAATATGAGAACATTAGTTAAAGAATTAAACAAGTATTGCACTGTTATCTAAAAAAAAATAATTGTTTTAGATTTAGCTTGTTTTAAGCAAAATAATTTTTTGGGTGTTTTTTTTCTCTCCAGAAAACAAGACATCATTTCTTATGCCATTTCACTTGTCTAGTAAATGTATCTTGAATTAAGAATAATTTATATATTTGAACTGGAAACAAGTAAGATACTAAGTAAGAAAAGCATTTTTTCAGTGATAATGTTTGCTTATTCACACACTATGGTACAATAGCAGCTTACCTGTCTTTCACAGTGAGAGCATACGTCTATTCACAACTGGGTCCTGGCTCTCTTTCTGACACTAAATGAAATTTGTTACATTTATTTCTCACCACAAATATCCCCTTTTTACAAAGCTCTTCGTTACTATTTCTAGTTCTTCTGAATGACAATCTGGTGTGTTGGGCTCATGACTGGTGCTTGGTAACCTTACTGGGCCTTGCTCTTCACTGTTAGCAGCAAACCGGACTAGGAAGTTGAATGAATATGTTGAAATGACACTCATGAAGCCTCCTTATATAGGCTCTCAGTCTCACCACAAACAGCTCAGATCAGCATTTGCTTAATAACAGTCAGATGAGGAAAAGCAGTTTCACACCTATCCCTATAGCCTATTCCCCTATATTGTTGAGATTAGACATTATGAAAATTGAACCAGACAAAGTAAACAGAGAATAGTATTGGTTATACTAATAATAGCACAAGTTCTTGATGTATGTATGATTTACCCCGAAAGAATGGAAGTGAAATGTGACAACATGCCCCAGGTGGGGTACATTGTAACATGACCATATGACAGCTTAAAATGTCATCTGATCTAATCACAGAAATATAAAACATAAAGTTATTAACCTTTTCATATAAAAAAATAATTAAATTTTTTTAATAATTAAAAAAATATTTTTTGGGGAATTTGACAACAAACACAGCAAAACACCCTATGGAATTCTAAAGCTTCCAATGTTAGAAATGAATAAATACATATACAAATAAATATACATAGAAAAGAAAAAAAATATTCATGCATTTATTTCCTTATTTATGTACTTATTTTTTTCCATATTTATTCTTTTATTTATTCCCACATTTATTCATTTCTACATTTATTTATATTTACATGTATTTATTTATACATTTATTTATTTCTACATTTCTTTGTCCGTAGGGTAATGAGGGGGGCGTGGTTTACCTCAGACATAGCAATCGAGGTCAGAGTAGGAGAGGGCGAAGCGTTGAGCCCACAGTGACACCTTGTGGTTGAAATACAATAAGTATAGCCTACTGACATTGATACTGTCTGTAACTTCGATAGGTATATGCCACATACCTATCCAAGTCACAGACAGTATCAATATCTATACTATATGGCCAAAATCTTAAATCTTACTGTGTGACATGGATAGACT
Organism: Gobio occitaniae; assembly: GCA_033150135.1. Classification (NCBI taxonomy): domain Eukaryota; kingdom Metazoa; phylum Chordata; class Actinopteri; order Cypriniformes; family Gobionidae; genus Gobio; species Gobio occitaniae. The sequence continues at coordinate 19,781 of JARQWZ010005044.1, forward strand.
ACTCTTTATTCTGAACATGGCCATAGAACATCGTCTGGTCTGGATTTGTAAAATGTATTGGGCTAACAAACATGAACATAACAATAATCCTAAATCAAGTTAAGATTTGTTTCTGTAGGCTAATAAGAAATTGTGAAAATGACAACTTGTGTTACATTTTTTTCAAAATAATCGGCGAGTTTCAGGACCGCTGGTTTTGTGTTCATTTTAACTCATTCACCGTGTTAACGAGTTTAACACAGTAAATGTGTCAGAAATGTTAACATAAAAATGTGTAAACGGGTAAAAGATGTGAAAACATGTAACATTATCACATTATGTCCTACCCTTGGCTACACACATTGTGTTATAATTGTATCTAAAATCCTAAACAAAACATTAGCATTTGACAAAATGAATGTAAAGTCGTTGGCTTTTTATCTTAAGGTCAAAAATGTATTATAGTGAAATATCAACAAATAAATTCAATACAGATGTATAACAATACAATTTTAAGCAGTCAAAATGGAAATGTCCAACACTGGACAAAACAGCTCTTTTCACAATGTCATTAACATGACACATAACCCCACCTTCATAATAATTTCACTTATTTCCAAACTTTGTTGGATTGAAGTACACTGGCGGCTAAAAGTTGAGAATATTTATGTTTTTTAATGTTTTTGAAAGAAGTCTCTTATGCTCAAAGCTTTAATTCTTTAAAAAAAATACAAAACAGCAATTTTGTGAAATATTATTACAATTTAAAATAACTGTTTTCTATGTTAATATATTGTAACATGTAATTTATTCCTGTGATCAAAACTGAAATTTCAGCATCGTTACTCCAGTCTTCAGTGTCACATGATCCTTCAGAAAACATTCTAATATGCGGATTTGCTGCTCAAGAAACATTTCTTATCTTTCTGAATGTCTGTACTCCTCCATCACAGCATAGGAGTAAATGTGACCATAAAAATGGTCTTTAAAAAGACTACAACAATGTTTTTGTCCACCTTTGGGAATAAATTAACTTCTCAAAAAATTGTTCAGAACTTGACTGACAACAGGAAATATGTCAGAGAGACCATCGGGTTCTTGGTCACCTCCCTGATTAAGGCACTTCCCCCCGGATCGCTGAGTTTGGCTGGGCGGCCAGCTCTAGGAAGAGTCGTGTTGGTTCCAAACTTCTTCCATTTACGGATGATGGAGGCCACTGTGCTCATTAGGACCTTCAATGCTGCAGAAATGTTCCTGTACCCTTCCCCAGATCTGTGCCTCGATACAATCCTGTCTCGGAGGTCTACAGACAATTCCTTGGTCTTCATGGCTTGGTTTGTGCTCTGACATGCACTGTTAAAGCAAAAATAAATGCTTAGAATGCTTGATTTGGTAGAAATTAATGATTTACTGCTTCCCTGATGAAAAAAAGTGTTCTTTATTGTATTTCAAAAATATTCCCTTTTCAATAGAACATTGCAAATATACTATTAGCATCATATTTTCACAATACAACTTTTGACACACTTTAAAATAATTGTACTTTAGTACTTTTTCTAAAGATATATTTTAGAAAAATATACTTGAAATGAAAGTTTTGTGTACTTTTTTTTAAAGTGTACTTATTTGAACATTACTTTAAAATATATTTTTAGTATATTTTAAACTGTACGCTCAAAATTGTAATTGTAACAATGCACTGAAAGTAGATGCGCATGGAAACTCATAATTAATCTGTAGTGAACCTAAAACACTAATAAATAAATAATTTACACCGATCAGGCATAGCATTGCTGCACTGTTAAAAATTTGTTGTAATTTTACAGGAAATTCCTGGCAACTAGTTGCCGTAAATTTACAGCAAGTAAGATACAGTATTTTTCCTGTTTTTTTTTAATACAATAAAGTACTGTATTTATACAGCAATACTACTGTGATTATTACAGTAAAATGCTGTAATTTATTATAATTTCCTGTAAATTTTCTGCAACTCAGTTGCCAGGAATTTCCTGTAATTTTACAGGACAGAATTACAATGAAATATTCCTGTTATTTGTAAATATTACAATAAAATACTGTAATTTTCTGTCTTCCGCAATTAACAACAATACAATGGCCTCTTTTCTTTGTTTTATTAACACACTATTCAACAACACATTACACACTTATAAAAGTATCCACTTTTTTTTTTTCATACAAAAATTACAGTCTCACGGGAGAATCCAGCTCATTTCCAGATGTCCAGAGAGCCCATCATCAGGGGAACATGGGAGGTGGGGGGTTTACTATAAAGGCTCACACCACTACTAGCACATCAACTCAAAAGTCCAGGAGTTCTTAAGAGGGTGGAGACAGTTGTGTTGAGCCTGTGTCTCTTCTCTGCTTTGCTGCCCGCCTGGGAGAGAGAGAGAGAGAGAGAGAGAGAGAGAGAAAAAAAAAAAGTTTCAAGTTTTCATATCTGTTGATGAATACAGTGTAAAAAAATAAAAAGTTACCCAATTCCTACTTGCTCATAGAAGAAAACTACCTTGATGTATTTAACATTAACAATTTATATATTACAACAACTTCACATTAGAATATTTTATGTGAATTTGAACAGTTTCCAGTCAGGATTTCTTTTTCAAATGGTTAAAATGTACATTAAAAAGTTGGATGGAGACCCAGCTATTGCCGTTAAGTGTCTGTTCTATCTAGAGTTGGTATTCATTCCCCTGCAGGACATTTATTTAAACAGAAGAGTCTGACAGACAGCAGTTTAACATCACAAAATTTGACATTAATTAATTAATGAAAGTCGTAAAGTATGGTTAAGGTATTTAGCAGATGCTTTTGTCCAAAGCGACACAATATACAGTAGATGCATACATACAATGACATATATTGAAGAAAAACATTGTAAAAGCCAATGTAATTCTAAATGTTAAGTTGTTAAAGGGTTAGTTCACCCAAAAATGTAAATCCTGTCATTGTATGTATGCATCTCCTGTATATTGTATGTCGCTTTGGACAAAAGCGTCTGCTAAATACCTTAACCATACTTCACCAAATTTGACATTAATTAATTAATGAAAGTCGTAATGTTAAACTGCTGTCCGTCAGACTATGGCAATAGCTGGGTCTCCATCCAACTTTTTAATGTACATTTGAAAAAGAAATCCTGACTGGAAAAAAATTCACATAAAATATTCTAATGTGAATAAAAACTTTTATGTGGATTGACTCGATATTTCGTTGAGATAACAGAGCTGATGGAAATGCTCTCTAATTAGAATGTTTTTTTTTTTGAGTGTGCCAAATTTTTACAAATGCACTTAATGAGCAAATAAGTTGGATGGAAACCTGTCTATTGACATCAATGCATATAGTATATCATAGAGCCTAATAATACTGGACAAAAAGGAAGTGATTAATGGGACTTTCCATATGAGAATGATAGATCTATTTTCTTTATTAGTGTGTAAACAGTTTAAACATACCTTTGGACAAATTCAAGAGTTCTTGAGGCCTCTTTAGGATACTGCAAGTTGATGTCATTCCATGGACATCATCCACTTGTCCGCATAGTGTCTCTCCTGAAAAGCATTACAATATGATAACTAAAAGAGCACTAGAAAACTGCACAACATAAACACACACAAGTGGCGATGTTGGCATGCAGAATTCCAGCACAGTGCTATTAAACAAAAAAGGGAAGAATATACCTTGCACAATTAAGCAAGGTGTACTGGGCAGGGTCTCTCTCTGGATATCAGCAGCTGTGGCATTGGGCTAGGGAATAAAAATGTAAACATTACAAAAGGTAAATTACACAGCAAATTCCAATTACTATTATTTTAATATTTCATACAGTATGCCAGGCAGCCATATATAATTTGAGACAAAGAAAATGGTCCACTCAACACAGAAGAAAAAAAAAGGCAAATATTTGTAATATACTGTATGTATGCTACACCATCTAAAACAGTTAAAGGAGTCAACTCCCTATAGCGGTTCAGACTGTCTATGGAATATTAGAATAATTTGGAATAGATAGTCTGTGTGAAGACTATATTATCAACACAATGGTATTGCACAAACAATTTACAAAATAACTGTTGGAAGAGAGAACGAGCCAAAGTAAGTGTGTGTGTGTGTGTGTGTGTGTGTGTGTGTGTGTGTGTGTGTGTGTGTGTGTGTGTGTGTGTGTGTGTGTGTGTGTATTTGCAAGTTATACTCACATGAGCCTTAATAATGTAGATGGTCTTGCTGCCATTATTTACTTAATAGACATCCAAGACCCACACCTGTTGTCAATTACAAGACAGCCAAACAGAAGTCATAATAACGTTACAATAGCCTGACTGGTAATCAATGCAATAATAACCTGAGCTAAGGATGCTGACCGGGCTACTAATGTTTATTTTTACAGTCTAACGTTAGTCTAGTGGGCCAATGTTAATGATGCTAACATTTTTTGAGCTATCGTCATTGTGGTGGTTTTCCATTGGTTACTATTTCACCTTGCCTCAACTGTATTCCCCATGTTTGCTTTTCCATTGTGAAAATCTCGTGCCTTGTGGCTGTAAGGTAACTGTGACTGTACCCGTCGAGGTAAGTTAACAAGGCGAGCCAATGAGATGACGTTCAGATCAACGGCTCTGGTTCTGATATAATTGAAAACAAATCCGTGTCTGAAATAATCCAGCTAGGAGCCAATGTGCAGCTAATTTACTCCCGCGGCGGTGTTACAGCTGCTGCTGAGTTTGTCTACGTTAGTATATGATTCCTTCGGTGTTGACCGTTCAGGGCCGCGGGGAAGTTCGCGTCTTACTCTATCCAACTTAACTAACGGTGAAGTTAGTTCAGGAGGTTTCTACCAGGAGCGAGCGAGTCGAGGCGAGCTAATTTTAGTAAAGGGACCTAACGCTAATTTCGCGGAAATTGACCAAACTAAACAAACAGCACTCACTCAGATCACCGGTATTAATATATCCATAGACTTATAAAATAAATGTCATGTTACATACCTGAGATGTTCCTTCTTCCAAAAATGGTTGAATACTTCTGGTACCGTTGGCCGGCTGGCCGCGTAAATTTCGAAATTCAAACAGCAGCGATCCCACAATGCTATGCGGTTGCTGTAAAAGAACGCTTCTACAGTGTAGTTACAATAATATTACAGGACTGACCAAAAATTTCCCGTCATGCATTTGCATTTACAGGAAAACCGTGAATACAATACGTTGTTGTAAAATTTATTGTAAAAATTACATCAATTGCTAACAGTGTGCCAAAACAGCCCTGACCCATCGAGGCATGGACTCCACTAGACCCCTGAAGGTGTGCTGTGGTACCTGGCACCAAGATCTTAGCAGCAGATCCTTTAAGTCCTGTAAATTGCGAGGTGGGGCCTCCATGGATCGGACTTGTTTGTTCAGCACATCCCACAGATGCTCGATTGGATTGAGATCTGGGGAATTTGGAGGCCAAGTCAACGCCTCAAACTCATTGTTTTGATCCTCAAACCATTCCTGAGCCATTTCTGCTGTGTGGCAGGGCTCATTATCTGCTGAAAGAGCCACAGTCAGCCACCAGGGAATACAGTTTCCATGAAAAGGTGTACATGGTCTGCAACAATGCTTAGGTAGGTGACGTGTCAAATTAACATCCACATGGATGACAGGACCCAAGGTTTCCCAGCAGAACATTGCCCAAAACATCAAACTGCCTCCGCCAGCTTGCCTTCTTCCCATAGTGCATCCTGGTCCTATGTGTTCCCCAGGTGAGCGACGCACACGCACCTGGCCATCCATGTGATGTAAGAGAAAACGTGATTCATCAGACCAGGCCACCTTCTTCCATTGCTCCGTGGTCCAGGTCTGATGCTCACATGCCCACTGTTGGGTGTTTCGGTGGTGGAGGGGTCAGCATGGGCACCCTGACTGGTCTGCGATGGACTGTATTTTCTGACACCTTACTATCAGAACCAGCATTAACTTCTTGCGCAATTTGAGTACAGTAGCTCGTCTGTTTGATCGGACCACACAGTCTTCGAGAACATGAATAATTTGGTCACTTTCAGCCAAAATGTTAATTTATTCTAAAGTATGATCAAATTTATTCTGTACTTAACCAGGTTAGTCCCACTGAGATTTTAAAATCTTGTGTTCAACAGAAAACCGGTCGAGAAAGTTATCAAATGCAAACCGCATAAAAACACCAATAAACCATGGGCGTCGGAACCATTGTATGTGGGTGGGACAAGACCCACCCACTTTTTACGATCAATGATATTGGACCCACTCACTTTTATCGTCTCTAACATTTAGCACATGTCTGTTTACCTACCCCTAATCGATACACACTTATTATTAAACACATAATAGACGCTTTATTTCCACTTTTCTAATATTTTCTTAATTTGTATTGAAAATAAATGCCTTTCCGATTTGATATGTGATGGGAAAACGGAGAAGATAGATTTTGGCGAATGCGGGACTCGAACCGCGGGTCGGTTTGTGTCAAAACTAGATGACGTGCGTCTTACCCCTACACTACTGTCACTTTCAATGGTATGGTGATTTACGTAAATTTGTCTTTCCCACCTATTCGTTTACCAAGTAAAGTGGTATATTTGTACTTAATGTAGTTGGCATCTACTCCAGTAAAAAATTTCTGAGGACCCACCCACATTTTTTTTGCTTCCGACGCCCATGCAATAAACAGTAACGGATTTTTGTAATTTGAACAGTATTTTACTGTAATATGTACAGTATAATACTGTTAAATGTACCAACAGTATAATACTGTTAATAGCAAAGGATTATGGGAAAATATATGTTTACTACTGTAATTATTCTCTACTGTAAATCGATTTTCAGTAGCGACAATGCCCGCGAAAAACTGACCAATGACAATGGAGACTTCTTTTCAAGTTTTTTTTTTTTCGGTTGGTGGGGGCATCTGAGGAAAGACTCAACGAAAAGGTTAGTATTATTTCTGTAATTATTTTATATAAAACTGAGATATTTTCAAATGCATTCACTTATTAACAACAACCTAACATGAACCAGTGCTGCAAATTGAGTGAGTTAAGCAAATTCCTGTCAAGAGCCTTTTTTTTCTGCCTGTTTGTCAAGGCGGGTGGTTACGTGACTGCCGTCGTCCTTGTGATTTAACGTTACTTCAACGGGGTGAATAAAGTTTACATTGACTAATAGTTAGTGAAACAGAAAAAAAGCTATTTTAATGTTCCTCTACCTCTTTAATGTAAATTAGCTAAGCAGGAGGACATTAACGGCAAACTATCTTAAAATACCGAAAAGTGAGGCAACACTAAAGACGGAGGTTGTAATAACAGTATTTTGAAGTGAATCTTTTGTTTTTGTTTAAAGTTTGCTGTTAAAACCGCCATTTGGAACGTCGGAGGTGTCTTAGAGTTATGTTCTGGCGGTTACCGTCATCTGAGGAAACTGGTAAGCAGAAGCTGGTGATTATATGACGTTATATGACTCTTATATTAAAACGTTAACCTTATATCGTTAACAGACGGTTTAAAAAAGCAACAGTCAAGATGGTTGCGCAGTTTGTGTGCAAACACTGCAAGTTATCTGTGCGAACGCAATGCAGATTGCACCATCATATCATAATACATAGGAACCTGGTGTAGGTTCAACTGTGGTTTGCCGACTTGTCCTTGTAGTTTTCAGTCTTTGTCTGCACTAAAGTCACATATGCATCGTAAGCACACACAGACAAAAACACGATCTCATGACAATGCGTATCAATAGTACGAGTGTGCAATCTCATGGAATGTATACGCCAAAATGAGTGTTGCCGTGCATATGCTACGCAGTTTTTCGCGTGCATATGATACGCTTTTGGGTAGGGTGGGGGGTTCTTACGTATAATACGCCATAAAGTGCGTATGATATGCACGGCAACTCTCATTTTGGCGTATACATTCCATGAGATTCTCCCAATTTGTATAGCTTGTTTTCTTTCTTCTTGCTGATGTAAGTATTAATGCTATTTGAACAGCTGATTCTAGAGAATACTGATTGAGTGTCAGTTTCTTAAACAAGACATTTCTAAATGACTATTACTGTTTTTGTATTTATGTGTCATGCATTTGAAGTTCAATTTCATTTTTAATAATCATTTATCATCAAACTTCTATTTTGCAAGATAGGCAGACATACTTGGCTGGTCAAGGGGTTGTATCACAAGATATCACAAAGTGACATATAAGCATAAACTTGATTGGAGAGCACATTTAAGAAGTATTTTAAAACAAGATGCAAGTATGTTCTCTATATATGTAATTCATTTCTCCCAACCTTTTGTTAATTGCTCTACTTTTAGGTCACTGCAACTCCAACAGAAGTGGTGGGAAGCCTCTCTCTGCCCAGTACCCCAAGACTGATTGCACTTGGTAAGTCAATTAAAATGCTTTTTTTAATTGATACGCTGAGATTAAAGTTGGCCAAGTCCAACATCTACCAGCAGACCGACACACAAGAGCTGAACGTCTGCTCTTGCGTCAACACAGATTATTTTGGATATGTATCACTATATTATGGAAATGACACTATATTATTATATATATAAAAAACATAATTAAAGGAGAACTCCGGTGAATTTACGAACCATTTCTTCTTCACTTGTGAGCCGATCATCACTCTTCACACACACGACGCTCCTCCCCCCTGGACTATTTACATTTTACTGGCTACAACTGAGTTCCCATGGGACTTTAGCGCGAGACTACAGCTTGCCGTCTAAAACACTATTTAGGTGAATTTAAACAATGGCTAAGTTGCTAAACGCATCTCGTTGTCATGTAAGGGCCCTGTTCACGTTGGACAGACATTTTAATTGCATTTTGTGTCTGTTAAAAGGGCACAAAGACACTCTTTATGTATATGCCCCCATAGCTGCCGTGTTTGCTGAGTGGGAGATCTGGGCATTAACTGTAACAGCTCCGTGTTGCCAGCACCAATCCAGTTCGTTTTTTTTTTCTATAGACAGTACTAAGTTAAGTTAAGACAGATTAACTTAAAAATTCACTGGAGTTCTCCTTTAAGTTATAATAAATTTACAATTACATAATCATTAGATTTTTGAAATATAAACATTTAAATGGTGGCTGCATAAAAACTTCCCAGATTTATTCATACATACATGCATTAAATATTAACCCTCAGAGCCCGACGGCATCGCCCACGACGTCACACGGCACCTCCGATAAATATCTATATTATTTCATGAAACTTTTATCGATTTTCTTACCGTTTTTTCCAGCAGAAAGCTAACGAGCTAGCCATCACGGGGGTGTCTTTGGTGTCTTTGTAGCCTTTACAGAAGGTTTTCTATCCAGCCTGGAACATGTGCATCTTTTTGGAGTTGTTCAGCAATAAATCAAAACGCTTACATCCAAGATATATCCACTTGATGTCCATAATTTATACATTTTCCGTCATTTTTGCCGCTAGCGCGATGCTAGCTGCCATTTTGGATGAGGGTTTGACCAATGACAGGCTGATCCGTCATCCACGTTGGTGTGCGTCATTACGCATGAACCACAGCTCTGTTATTGTGGAGAGATAGAGACTCACGGCTAGTATTGAGGAGATAGAGAGAGAGACGCGCTGCAGTTTTGAGTAGTTTTGTGGACAAAGTTTGAGGAAAAAGTTGGAGGAGAAAGTTGGAGGAGAAGTTCCTGATAGGAACTGTTTTGAGGCTTGGCACCAGTAAATATCCAAAATCCAAAGAGGCCAAAAGCGCCTGGACTTTTTTTGGAAAAATGTAAATAGTTTTGGTTCTGTATAAGTTATCATGTTTATTCCTGAGTTCCAGGACTCCAAAGACTTGAACAAACTGTTTTCCAGAGGAAATATGCGTAGCTTTTATTTATTTGTGTGTGTTTTCAATAAATATTTGAGTGATTCAATTTCCGTTTTATGTTTTCATTTGTCTTTATGGTCCCATAACTTATTTTACATTCAGGTGACATCAATGCAACACAAATATACTGACAGTGCAACTTGTCTTGAAAAAAAAGAGGTGTGTCAATTGTCTGTGCACAACAGGGTTGATGTTTTACAAGCTTTTTTAGTAAATAACACCAGGCGGAAAATTAATTGTAAAAATACCCTTAGGTCTTAAAGGGTTAAAGAACATGTACAATGAATAGCCTATGTAATGTGGTGCATATAATTAGCAAAATACTCCTCTCTAGAGTTAATTTTCTAGCTGACTGACAAGTTTATGGACACTGGATATGGTTTTTCTGAGGAAAATGTGACGTTACATGACATTTACAAGCCGTTTTACTTACATCTTTCTGCGGTTTTAACACTGATTGAGCTATTTTATGTGACATGATTAGGGTTGGGTATCGTTTGGGTTTTTTTCGATTCCGGTGCCAAACCGATACTTTTAAAACGGTTCCGGTGCCTGAACCGATACTTTTTTTTTTAAAAAGGCCACAAAACGAGGTGGATGACATTAAATGGCTTTTTATTTATTTATTTTTTATTTAAATTGAACCATTTATTAAAAGTTTAATGTATACTTAAATGTATGAATATAAATAAATACAAAAAACAATTTACTTATTTACAAATTATAATTGACTTATTTACAAATTCACAGTAAAACTTAAGCCACCTAACCCAACTACAACAGGCCTAATATAACTCTAAATAACAGTTACAGTAATAACAGCAGTAGGCCTAGTCTGTATTCTTGATCTGCTACTAACCAGCTTCGAGCTTCAGCTTTATTTTGAAATATTATCATATTCTCTGGCTAAATATTTTAGAACGCACCGCCTTAATGTTTCCATGGCGACGCGTCATGCTTCTCACATGACACACAGCAGCCGCAATAGCGCTGACAGCTCAGCTGTATCGGGTTTATTTCGTTTTTTCTTTTTATTCAAAATATTCACAAACTTCTTAACTGTGTTACGAACTATCTGATGTTCAAATGTGTGAGTGAATGTATGTTAGTTGATCTATAAAGCGCAATGGGCGGCGCCGTTAGTTTGCGCCTCAGAATCGGATCTGTCGGATTTACAACACTTGAGTTCATTCTCGTCTCACGAAATACATGAAAGTAAGTGACCAGTGAACTGGAAGAAGAATAGAGTAAACGATATAGTTACTATATAATGTGCATGTATCTGACGTGAATAAAACACGTAACGTTAGTCAAATTATAACCGTCTCAAAGGATTGTCATTGCCGCTTTCATAGACATCTGTGTGTGTTTTTTGCTAGTACTTATGATCATTTAAATGTCTGAAACCTGAAATAAAGATGATGTGGTTGAAAACACTGAATAGTTGTCATGAGTTGTGACCAGCGCTGAGCGTGTGTCTCTGGCTCTGTGCCAGCCAAAGCAAGCGAAAGCACGTTTGAATTTTGGCACCGAAATGAGGAACCGAAATCTGCGTTCTGATTCGGTCCGGTACATACCGGTTATATAAGCACCGGTGCCATATTGGAACCGGATTTCGGTACCCAACCCTAGACATGATACAGATTTCGGTAAGTTGTGCTGTATCTTTTAACTCACTTTCAGAAGCTCATTCATGTTTATTTCGCGCTGTTACTGGTATAAGGCCGAAGAGAAGATCCGTTCATGTTTGCTCCGCGCTGCCGGTTCTCTTGAGCTGAGCTGAGGCAGAGCGATATCACGCCACAGCGCCAAAACAGTATAGGTTTTGGAATTTTGTAAAAAAATAGACGTAATTTGAAATCTGAGACTTTGTTTCATATCAATAGTAATAATGCACAAAGATTATTGCGATTTATTGGATGGGAGGCGTGCTACAATGTTTATTTCATTCATTAACTGAAAACAGGATGACTAATCGATTCTTGGGATTTAAGAATCGATATTGTTTTGTAAAAGTGAGAATCGATTAAAATAGAAGAATCAATATTTTTTTACCCAGCCCTATTCATCAGTCATCTCCATCTCCGACTGCTGTGGTTACAGTAGGCTATACTGACCGGTGTGGTTCCCTAAACATAACTCGTGGCCATGAGAAATAGATGTAGTTCTCTCAAAATTTGAAGTCGAGGCCACAACATAATGATGTCGTCAACTCAACAAAATTATCTCGTGGCCACGATTAATTATCACGTTCCCACGACTTAATATGACATTCCCACGAATTAATATCTCGTGGCAACCACATATTATCACGTTCCCACGAGTTTATATGTTGTGGCCACGACAAAACTAAGTGAACCGAACATGTCCCCTCCCGGTCACCGTACTGAATCACATAAGCGTTTCCCGATAAATTATCTTCATTCACAAACCACTGTTAATTTTAACAGAAAATCAAGCTTAGGCTACTGGATGTTTGAGTTGGCATGGCAGAAAGCACGCAAAGAGCTGTCCCTTTATAATCACTAAAAATGTGTCCCTCGTTTTAATTGCAATCTCGCAAAGTTCCATTATAATCTGTCTACACTGTACAATTAATTATTTATTTATATAGTACATATTGCTTTTATTAACTTCAAAGTGCATGCAGCACCATGTTATGACTGTTGGGAAAGCATTGGTTTGATAAATGTCTTTTTTCTTGTGCTTGCAGGTTCATTCTGAGAATAAACCCTGATGGCACCAAATCAAAATCACAGATCTGGAAAAAGGGTCCAGAGAAAAATCGCCAGCCTAAATCCCCTTGTGGCATCTTTCATCAGAGAGCTTGTTGACTTCGATTGGCAAAATTATTGAAGGCTTGTTCTGCTTTTCAGCATGTTTACATTTTTAGCCATGTTAAACACACGGGATGAATTCAAACACATTTGTAAAATGTACTTTTTAAAGTAAATGTTAAACAATTAAACAGCATATTTTAATGACAAATGTTCATGAGGACTCATTCATTTTTGGGGGGTAAAAAACATATAGGCTGTATCCGAAATCGCCCACTAAACCCTCATTCACTATTCCCTACGTTAGTCCACTAATATAGTTCACTTGAAGGAGTGAATGAAAACGAGTGAGTGAAGTCGGACAGCTCTTGTGTTTACATCGGTTGTACACTCGTTATTGCGGTGCAATGTGGGATTGAATGATTGCACTTAATAACGTCCACTATGGTTTCGTACACCATTACAAATGGCTGTCCCCTCAAATAGTGCCCTATTTGAGGGTATAGGGGGGCGATTTCGGATTCAGCCATAGTTTACAGTGCTGTAGTGGTTTTTCATTATTTAATCATCAGTTACACCTGTTGTTAATTTCATTAATTGCTTTGTCTTTTTAAACTCTGTGTCTGGTTTGGTTGTTTTGTTCCTTTGTTTTCTGAGTATTTTGAGTTCTGTGTTAAATAAAACTGACCGCTGTGATTAGATCCGTTTCATCAACTTTATTGCAACCTTACCAATGGCATGTAGATTCAAATCAAATTAATTTTGTTTAAAGTAAATTAAGCTAAACTCAAATCGTAAAAAAAAATATAATTCTGTAATAGGAAATCTATTCTAATACTGTAAATAAAAATACGGTACTTGTACTGTAAATGAAAAACAGTATTCATACTGTAAATAATACAATATACAGTATTATTACTGTAAATGAAAATACGGTACTTGTACTGTAAATAAAATTACAGTACTCATACTGTAAATATCAATACAGTATACATTATTATTACTGTAAATTAAATTACAGTAATGATACTGTAAAGACTTTTACGGTAACTTACTGGCATCCAGCTGCCAGTAAGTTACTGTAAAATTTACAGCAACCTTTTTACAGTGTATGATTACAGTATGAAACTATATTAAAGTGACATGAGAGAATCAGAGAAGCACTCGTTCATAACATCTGCAGTAACTGACTGAATTTCATTCACAACAGTAAGAGCATCTGTACACTTCCACAAGAGTCATGAAGAGATAAATGACGATTTTAAACGGTTAAAGAATTAAAATTCTGTCATTAATTACTCACCCTTATGTCGTTCGACACCCGTAAGACCTCCGTTCATATTCGGAACACAAATGAAGATATTTTTGATGAAAGCTGATGGCTGAGAAAGGCTTCAGATAGTCCTCCATTGGCATTCAGTACATTTACACTCCCAAGACCGATAAAAGGCACTTATAACATCGTTACAAAGTCCATCTCACCACAGTGACTCTACAATAATTTTACGATGCGACGACAATAGTTTTTGTGCGCAAAAAAAAATCAAAATAACACCTTTATCCAACTTGTTCTTGCCTTCCGTGTGTGCCTCCACGACGCATGCGCGAGAATATGACGCAGATCCGGCGTTCGGACACATGACCCAGAAGCGATTTGTTTACAATCAGAGAAAGACGCGCATGTCTAAGCTTTTGGATTCTACATTGATCGTGCTTTAGGTCTTGGCGTAGTTCTCAAAATGGGACTAAAGTGTGCATTTCATGGATTCCCGAACCCCGGCGCTACGTCATATTCTCGCGCATGCGTCGTGGAGCCACACGCAGAAGGCAATAACAAGTTGGATAAAGGTGTTATTTTGATTTTTTTTGCTCACAAAAACTATTGTCGTCGCATCGTAAGATTATTGTAGAGTCACTGTGGTGAGATGGACTTTGTAACGACGTTTAAATTGCCTTTTATCGGTCTTGGGAGTGTAAATGTACTGAATGCCAATGGAGGCCTATCTGAAGCCTTTCTCAGCCATCAGCTTTCAACAAAAATATCTTCATTTGTGTTCCGAATATGAACGGAGGTCTTACGGGTGTCGAACGACATGAGGGTGAGTAATTAATGACAGAATTTTCATTTTTGGGTGAACTAACCCTTTAACATTTACATTTATTCATTTAGCAGACGCTTTTATCCAAAGCGACTTACAACTGAGGAATACAGGAAGCGATCCTTAATGAAGAGCCGAAAAATCACAAAAAGTGCCTGAAATACTAAGTTTTGGATATTGCTTAGAGTAGCATGAACTAGAATAAGGAAGGAATAGATGGATTTTTTTTTTTTAAAGCTCCGTTTGTGAATCCAGTCAATCATCAAACTCTTTTTATCCAGTTGAGTCTGAGCTTTAACAGTCATGAGCAGATGAAGGTGTTTGGTGTCCTACTGTACAGTAGGTGATGGTGGTCCAGGTATCGTCTGTCATCTTCTGCACCAGAGTCTGAAAAGAAATAAATCAAACCATTACAGAATGTGAAACACAGTTATTATTCAGTATTGGGTCACATGACATTTATTATCTGTGACGTCTGCAGGAATGAACAGTCATTTGAATCTCACCTCAACATCATCGTAGTCTGTATCATCACTCTGTTTGACACCTGAGAGGTCAGAATGAAAGTTCACTGCACAGATTACAGGCGGTGTGGAAACATGTTTGACAAAATGCAGGGATGCCCTGTGTGTTAAAAAATTATGCCAAATCCTATTGGTGAATCAAATTTTTGGCTCTGCAATAATCACACATCTTCTTGTTCTTAAACCTTTGTTTTCAGTACCAAAGAAACTATTTCAGTATGAATGTGAGACCAGTTTTTCAGTATTTCATGCGTGAGATGGACATACCTTTATTATTCTTGCAGCAACAGTAAAGCAGCAAACCAGAAAACACTATCACTCCCACTGCAACCATTATCCCAGTAATGATCACAATGTTAGAAAGTGATGAATCACGTGAGGGTGAATGTCTTTCATTCTCTGGAAAGCAAGAGATGAAGAACAGCATGAATCAGCCAATAAACTTTACAAAAATAATATTTAAAATGTACTGAATAGTAAACTAAAAGCAGTTTGATTTGTGAGAATAAAGACAAGTAGATGATGCTGTATGTACACAAATTTCTTGAATAGAAGCAGATATTTACCTCCACAGAGTTTATTTATATTTATTCTGTCTTTTTTCCAGCTAACTGGGTTGCTATGGTTACAGATGATGGATTCCTCACTGCAGTACAGGGTGAGAGTGTAGAGCTCATGTGATGTCACTTCCTCTGGAGAGCAGCTGTCATTTATAAGAGTGGAGCTGAGTGTGAGGTCATGACCTCTACATGTAAAACTGCTAACACAGGAATCACTGGACCAGTTTGAGGGTCCAGTCAGGACAGGAGCCTCCACAGCGTCTGAAACACACATTTACTCCAACATCAGAATCACACTCACAGTTTACCAGCCCAGTGATTCTAAAAAGGTCTAAACATTCATTCAAATGTATTTTAACATTTATCTGCATTATTTATGTAAAATGTCAGAGTAAAAATCATCAGGACTTTTGTTTTTGCTTTAATTGAAGTTGCTTAAAAACCTGATGAATTAAAAAAATGCCACAAGCTCAAATGTGCACACTATAAAAAAGTGAGAAATTAAACACAAATACTCTTATGCAGGAACACATTAAATCACAAATAACTGACACTCACCTATGACAGATACTCTGTAGGTAACAATAATGTTCTCTGATACTCCACCTGTTCTTGCTGTGTAGAGTCCACTGTCTGTCTTCTGTGTGTTCTTCAGTGTGAGAGAGAAGTTTTTATTATTGAAATCCACTCTGTTCTTGTAGGAAGGGTGAGGGTTTACTTCTTTAGTTCCATGTATAAACATAACTATATTCTCTGATTTATCATTTGTCCAGGATAAAAGGAAAAACTGGTAGTTTCTGTGTCTGTATATCCAGTTGAACAGAATCTCCCGTCTGCACAAACACAGAGATCTCAGCACTGAACCCTGAGGAGAGACAGAGAAACTGTTTTGTGATGTTCTGTGTTCAGATCTGATCAAAACTATGGATTCATTCTGGAGTTGCAGATATTTTAGTCAAAGACCAGACCGTACATTATTCATTGCTCTCAGGCGGCAAAGTTAAGTTTGATGAATATTGACAACAGCACTGTAGACTACATGCATGCAACATTTGGCACAGATAACAAAACCAAACAAATTATAACTTCAAAAAATGATCTGTCAGAAATACATGTGGAATATCTAGATCATGAGAGAGGGAATCAATCCATGGATATAAAATACTTGTTTCTATGATTGCATGGTTCATGAAATATAACCAAAATATATCAATAAATAAGTAGTAGTAGTAGTAGTAGTAGTAGTAGTAGTACTTTATTGATCCCAGTTGGGAAATTAAAGTGCGTTAGCAGCAATACATGAAGACAGTAAAAAGTACTCACAATACACATAAAAACTTACTATACACATATATAATAAATAATTATATGTATCTAACTGCATTAAGTACAGTTATGCGACAGCTATAGTAACCTAATTTCTAAAATGAAGAGTTAATGGTACTTCGGCACAGGGATGAATTGTAAAGTCTCACAGCAGTAGGCATAAATGACCTCCTGTAGCGTTCTCTGTTGCACCGTCAGCCGGTTGCTGAATGTCCTTCTCATTCCAGCAAGCATGTCGTGGAGGGGGTGTGAGGTATTGTTTGTAATGGTCAACAGCTTGGCCATTATTCTCCTCTCTGTAACAACCCCAAACATTTCCAGATCCATCTCTAAATGATAAAAATCTCTAATGGTGTCTGTAATCAGATTTACATTTGTTTTTCAGTCCAGAAATGATTCCACATCCACTCTAGTGTAAGTAATGTTAGAAACGAACAACTCTTGTTCTTTAGTGCTTTAGTTTCTCATCAGGAGCAGAGATCGTTCATGAGAACTACAGCAGACTGAACATGATGCTTAATACAAGATAAAGCACTAGAAAACAAGACATTTCGTTTATTTATACACATTTAATAATTCAGTGCTTTACCTGTGTTACAGATGAGGAGAAGGATGGAGAATGCAAGCAGATGATCTACTGCCATTGTAACAAACATTAAGATGGCTGAAGTTGTCTTAAAACAGGAAGTCGAATGTGTGTGAAATGCCACTCTCTCACCACAAACACTAAATACTAACTATGTATTTTAACTGTTTTTTCCAAATGATTATTCAGTCTCATCACACTAACACATTTCATGTGTGTGGTTTGAAGTGCTGCAGTCTAACACTATTTAAAGACACAAGCAAAGAACTGATTTAGAGTTAGTGGGGAGAGATTTCTCTATAGAGGAAGAACATTAAAATTACTATGAGGAACAAGTGACAGTGTTTCCAGTCCAGAGTTCTTCTACAACCAGCCATGTTGAACAGTAATGAAGTACATGTGAATTATGCAATCACTTGTAAATAGACTGTTACATTTTAAAATGCATAATCAGATTACAATTATGTCTCTGTGTTAACTATGAAGAAAAAGAAAGAAACAGATAAAACTACTTATATTGAAGACAGTGTGGTATCATTCCTCAATTGACACAAACAGAAAGAGAATAGAGAGAATAGACACTGAGGGAATAATCTACACAACTCTGGCAAGAAAACTCCTGCTGAGTGCTTGTCTAGTTTCAAATTTAAATTTAAATTTAAATTAAATTCAAATTCAAATTTATCCTGTACTTAACCAGGTTAGTCCCACTGAGATTTTAAAATCTTGTGTTCAACAGAAAACTGGTCGAGAAAGTTAGCAAATTCAAAACACCAATAAACAGTATGATTACAGTACATGAAACTATATTAAAGTGACATGAGGGAATCAGAGAAGCACTCGTTCATAACATCTGCAGTAACTGACTGAAGTTCATTCATAACAGTAAGAGCATCTGTACACTTTGTTATTCGGTGTACAATCTACCTAGATCCCACACACCTTCTACCTATTTTTAGTTTACAACCTCAGTAAAGCAGGTCAAATCCTCAACTAGATCATAAATATAAATGTATACTCACTCTAGGAGAACAGACCCCCTCCGTGTCTGGTTCAGATCAACTCGTTTAGAAAGCAGAGACGTGGCAAACGGTTTCTTTTATAAATCAGTTATATGTAGATTTATTTTTCTATTCACAAAAAGTTTTACATACAATCAAATAAAAGTTTATAAAAAGAAAAAGTCTTAACTAACAAAAACGGCAGTTCACAAGAGTCACCAGCAGATGTCAGGCTCGGATCATCAAGCAATGGAGAAGCAACATGTCCTGTCAGCTTCTGAATTCCATACAGAGATCAATACCTTATATATCATTTCATTATCACACCTCTTCATTGCATATTCAATTACATAGGCATAGGTCATCCAATCCAAGATTTTGGACCATTGTCAACTCCCTAAATTCCTTCAACATTTTAGTATATAATGCCCTATATTTTCTCCTCCTTCTTCTTTTTGCTTGGATCCTTGACCTCCTTCTTCGTCTCGTCTGCAAGACATCAGCTCGAGGTAAAACTTGCTTCGTTCAATACTTTTCTTCATGCATGCATGCTAATACAAAGTACATTTCATATGTTTGTATTTTACATGAATAAATGATTTTTCGTACATATGGCTCAGTGTCTTTCTTCATCTTCTTAATAAAGCAGATTGCCTAAAACATGTCTCAGCGTGTTCATTTCAATTATTCAATAAAACATTTTTACAAAGTATTTGTCTCTGTGTCTTTACTATAAAACCAAATAAAACACTTTTACAAAAGTCTTTGCTTCCGTGTCTTTACTATAAAACCAAATAAAACATTTTTACAAAAGTCTTTGCTTCCATGTCATTACTATAAAACCAAATAAAACATTTTTACAAAACCATGTTGTCATGTTTTTCCATGCTTACAAAGTCATTTATGAAAGTTGTATAAGGAAAACCTCCTTTAGGCTTTTTGGCCCTATAAACAGCTTATACATAAAAGTTGTAAAAATAAAAACTTCTTATAAAAGTTTCTCGGCCATATAAACAACTCTTTATTCCACTTTGCTGTTTCTGTTCTACATGTGGCACTTATAAAGTCCAGCATAAAGGTTCTCTATAAAACCTCCACTACATTTTCTATAAGACTCTTATAAAGTCTAACATAAAGGTTCTCTATAAAACCTCCACTACATTTTCTATAAGACTCTTATAAAGTCTAACATAAAGGTTCTCTATAAAACCTCCACTACATTTTTCTATAAGACTCTTATAAAGTCTAACATAAAACCATACATAACATAACTGTGTGATTAACTTAGGCCTCTTTACATTTGGCATTACTTCTTGGTTACACACTGGGAGTAAGGCCTCCCTATATTAGGCCTCATCCCTGGTTACATATTTGGGAATAAAGGAATGAATTTCATCATTATTCTAACATGCCCCTCATGCAAATTTTAGTCTTTTATTTCCAAATTAAGGTAATTCACATAGCCCTTCCTTTCCTTATCATATTTGGTGAGTTGGGCATATATTCGTCCGGTTTCAGTATAGACATTCATCTGAGATATGTTCATGTAACTCTTCACCCATGGTCTTACGTTTATTGGTCTAATCGATTCAATAGCTTTTATCTTTCCATCAATCTGGGTTGTAGGAGGCCAATTCTTTGTACTTTGTTTAATTATTGTTGGATATGCGCCAAATCTTTCACGCATCCGCTTGCCATCACTCATCTCATGCGGGCATGCCCCAATCAACTGCCCATCAGGAGCCTCACAGATAGAGGTGCGGCTCCTCCCTTCATTCATACAATTGAAAGATCGGAATCAGAGTCTTTGATATCACTACCTTGCTCCGAGCCGGCTTCCCTCTCTCGGAGTCCTGGGCTGTCAATTGGGGTTCGGCCCTCGGCCTCTCTCTCAATTGGAGGTCCCTCATCTCTTTGAGCTATAAGATAAAATATCCCATGGTATTTAATCACTCTCAAATCACAGCCCCTGCCGCTTGCATGTAATATATGTACAAACAATTGGTCTTCCTTCCCCCAGAGTTTATGAGCCAATCGATCGCTATACACTTCTTTCTCCACGGGGTGGAGCTCCATGAACATATATTTCAGTTTCTCCATCACTTCTGAGTTCAGCATTACCACCAGTTCAAACACATCAAAGCAATATTCTATGATATTTCTTTCATTGTACCATTCCATCATTTGTTCATTAATCGCCTCTAACATCTTAAACACATCAACACAGTTTTCCATCACATCTTGTTCATTGTACCATATTACATTATTGGTTTTTAGCAAAGCATTTGTTGCACAGGCTACCCATGCACAGAATAACTTCTGTCTCCGGCCACAATAGTTCATGGCATCTCATGCATTCGTCTTCTGCATTTCTCTATATTCTGCTCACACTCCTTATAGGTTTGACTATTCCCCGAGGGGAATCCCGGGGCCCTTGAGCGGGACTGTTTGATCTCGGTCTCTCCTGCTCACAGCACTTAATGTATTTACATAATCTCCACGTCCCTAACATGCACAGTCGGAACATCCTTCCCAATCCTGTGCACTCGATTAGAATCAATGCAAATACTACTGTCATCATGGTCAATATCAGTTTAAAGTTATGCATTAGCCACTTTATTGATTCATAGGTATTCTCTCCGATTCCAGCCATTTTAAAAAATTTCCTCTTTACCTTCTCATTTACATTTTGAATTCCCTCTTTGAATGTTACTCTTCCAGGCTTTATGCCATGTAGTTGTTTGTTGAAGAATTGTTTTTGGCCAACAAAAAATAGAAAGGTAATGGTGGCATACATCTACCATTTTCTTGTGAACTGAAAGTTCCTAGGGTGTCAGCATAAATTGTTTTTTCAGTTACTACTGGTTCTGAAATCATTCTGCATATTCCTTGATTTATCTCATTTCTCCTCCAATTCCCATCTACCTTCTCATTGTTACACGTCCATCCCGCGTACATCCACCGGTAGATACCTGCACTCCACACTACTGTCCAAAATCTTTTAAAGTCAACCATTTTTTCCTCTTTTGACAGTTTTCCCCTATCACCCCATGTCATCATAAATGCGGGCTCAGGGATGTCCTCTTTTCCATGATACTCCTTTATCTCTTTGGGAATCTTCCACAACATCACTTCTTTATCTCTTTTCGCTCTCATTCTTACAATCGGAATTGGATAATATTTTCCTAATAAGCTATTCTCATAACTGACAACTACTCCTTTTCCATTTTCCATATCTGTTATTTTGATCGGAATTACTTTTTCATTCTCTCTTGTGGCTACATCTTCCAGTATGTCAAATAATCTAAACTGAAGTATCATCTGATCTGTCATTGTACTATCTTCCGTGATTATATCAATCCATTTTTGAGAGTGCTCCAACATAGTTATTAATTTCACACCTTGACTTATAATTCCATTTGCATCACTAAACAACAACCAATGTTCCCTGTCATCGTATTTATTTTCTGCTCCGTCTTCGTCTGCCTCACATTTCCATTTCTGCATGCATGCACATCCGATCCAACTCATCTCATGTTCCTTACAATCTTTACCATTAAATTGTTCAATTAATTTTTCTATTACTTTTCCTCTCCATATATTGTGCAACTTCCAATTATAGCTTGTTTCAGCGCATTTCTTTAAGTCACTAACACTACACTCTTCCCAGGATTTGTTTGTTCTAATGTTTATCTGATAAAGCTTTTCCTCGTTTTCTCCGAATTTATTTAGTTCCAAAGCTATTTCAGCTATTCTTGTACTTTCGCTATACCACTTCAACCCAGGAATTGGATTGCTTAATTTCTCTCTTGTTTCATACATTGTGTACTTTTTGTCTGTGAATTCTTCTTTACATTCTATTCTGATGTTTCTGTCCTCTATTCTTTTCATCTTTTTTCCGTTTGTCTCAGGCGACTTCACCTGTTCTAGCTCTCTCCCTTTCTCACTCTGCCCTTCGTTTATCAGAAAGGTAGTGTCCATCTCATAATCTGGATCAATGTGTACTGTGTCTATTTCTGTATCATTTAGTTTAGTCATAGTCCATAATATGATTAAGGCTATCGCAATGGTAATTACCACTCCCGCCACAGCGGGTCTTTGTACACACGGCTGATTCCACCTTCGTTGTCTCCTGGGATCTCTTGACCTTGAAGGCCCACGCTGGCTTTCTGCCTCCATTCCTGTAATACATCAAACTTCCCTTGGTGTTTAATTCTCAAGTGCTTCACAAATTCATACACTCTAGTCTCTCTTCTATCTGTTTTTTGGTCGTGCTATTCAGTATGGTTCCTAACTTTTGCCCTCCTGGTATTTTACGCCCTACGTCTCGTAGCAGCCTTACTTTATCTGACATTGGGATTTCATCCTCAATTGATAACCATACACTAAGTAAGGGCATTTGCTCTCTGCTTGCATTTACTAGCATATCTTTCCATTGTTTGTATTTGTCTTCAACTCCTGTAAGGTCTCTAACCTTTTCTAAGGCCTTCGCTGTTATGGCATGTCCTGTGCACGTGTGCACTAATCTTGTTACTGCTTCAGAACCTAAGCCAGCCTGCGTTGCCGCTTTAATGATTCTATCCATATAACTGCAGTAATCTTCATTTGATCTCCTAGAGCCTATCTGGTTTCTCACAACATCAGTCAATTTCAGCTCTAGCAGTTTTTCTTGGACATTCTGTTTCTCGTTTTTGTCCTGCATGGTTGTCTGTGGGGTGCTGAACTGCAGCTGCCTCACTGGGGTTTCCCTTTCACTGGGGGTTTCCCGTCTCTCTAACTCTTCTTGATTTACAGCCTCTTCGCTTTCTTCCTCCCAGATTTCTTCTGGGGCCATATTCAGATTCTCAATTTGTCTATAAACTCTAGTTGTTTCTAAATCTCTTTGTAATTGTTTATTCTGATTCTTCAATATTTTTATCATATTATATAATTCTTTCATTATTTTTCTATTATACTCATATCCCTCTTGGAATAAAGTCTGTTTGCCTGCCTTTGACCAACCTTCTTGTTCGGCTATCTCTGTCGCAGACGGGGACATACTGGCAGTCTTCATTTGACCATAAGTTAATTATTTTTCAGGTATTACTCTTTTATTCCATTTACTTAACAATTCCTGATCTCTCTTCTTCCCACTGGGATTTCTATACTTAGTTCCCCTTAACTCTACTTCTGGCCAATCATTCTGTATTTGTTTTGTCACTCTCTGTAATGTTATTTTTACACCTTTTTTGTGCTTTAATCTAGTTTCTTTTCTGAGCACTATCTCTTCCTCACTGATATCACAATCAGTACCTATCCTTGTGGAATCTAATTCCTCATCTTCACTCTCACCCCTTTGACTCTCCTCAGAACTTGAATTGTTTTCTCTGTCAGTTCTTTTTCCTGTTACTCCAATCGGAGTTCTATTTTCAGAAACTAGGTTTCTTCGCTCACCTAGCTCAGTATCTTTCCTAGCTTCTTCCATATCTCTATTTATTGCTCCTTACATTTTTAACTTTTCACTCTAATATGGATCTGCTTTTCACTATGATTCCTATTCAACGATGTGCACTTCGTTGAACAGTTCACACAGTCTACACTAAATCTTTTTCACTCAAGATTTTAGTCAATCTCTATTTTTTCAGCCTATTACTGTATTTATCGGAGCGGGCTTCTCTTATATGAGCTCTCAACGCTTTTCTATATTCCGACCTAATACTATAGAGATTCTAGTAGTGTCGTGCATGCACTTAATAACCCTACCCAGGTTATAATAATTCTTCCCTGAATTATTTTTCGTCTACAGGATACCTTCCTTTTTAGACTTTTATCTCATTCTTTGAGATTTCAACACTACTGGTTTAACCTTTCATTAGGTTGAATATAATTCGTTTCTAAATTATATTTTCGTTTGACTTTATAAATCCTTTTAGGATTTTTCCTTAACCCTATTTTTAAGCTTTCTTTCTTTTGTACTTTCTATACAATAATCACGTTTTTTCGTAAGCACTTTGTTTATTGATTTTGGCCAGAAATCAATAAGCAATCGTGCCCCACGTTGGGCGCCATGTTATTCGGTGTACAATCTACCTAGATCCCACACACCTTCTACCTATTTTTAGTTTACAACCTCAGGCTAGGTAAAGCAGGTCAAATCCTCAACTAGATCATAAATATAAATGTA
Organism: Gobio occitaniae; assembly: GCA_033150135.1. NCBI lineage: Eukaryota > Metazoa > Chordata > Actinopteri > Cypriniformes > Gobionidae > Gobio > Gobio occitaniae. Next base: position 44,684 of record JARQWZ010005044.1, read on the forward strand.
TACTCACTCTAGGAGAACAGACCCCCTCCGTGTCTGGTTCAGATCAACTCGTTTAGAAAGCAGAGACGTGGCAAACGGTTTCTTTTATAAATCAGTTATATGTAGATTTATTTTTCTATTAACAAAAAGTTTTACATACAATCAAATAAAAGTTTATAAAAAGAAAAAGTCTTAACTAACAAAAACGGCAGTTCACAAGAGTCACCAGCAGATGTCAGGCTCGGATCATCAAGCAATGGAGAAGCAACATGTCCTGTCAGCTTCTGAATTCCATACAGAGATCAATACCTTATATATCATTTCATTATCACACCTCTTCATTGCATATTCAATTACATAGGCATAGGTCATCCAATCCAAGATTTTGGACCATTGTCAACTCCCTAAATTCCTTCAACATTTTAGTATATAATGCCCTATATTTTCTCCTCCTTCTTTTTGCTTGGATCCTTGACCTCCTTCTTCGTCTCGTCTGCAAGACATCAGCTCGAGGTAAAACTTGCTTCGTTCAATACTTTTCTTCATGCATGCAAATACAAAGTACATTTCATATGTTTGTATTTTACATGAATAAATGATTTTTCGTACATATGGCTCAGTGTCTTTCTTCATCTTCTTAATAAAGCAGATTGCCTAAAACATGTCTCAGCGTGTTCATTTCAATTATTCAATAAAACATTTTTACAAAGTATTTGTCTCTGTGTCTTTACTATAAAACCAAATAAAACATTTTTACAAAAGTCTTTGCTTCCATGTCATTACTATAAAACCAAATAAAACATTTTTACAAAACCATGTTGTCATGTTTTTCCATGCTTACAAAGTCATTTATGAAAGTTGTATAAGGAAAACCTCCTTTAGGCTTTTCGGCCCTATAAACAGCTTATACATAAAAGTTGTAAAAATAAAAACTTCTTATAAAAGTTTCTCGGCCATATAAACAACTCTTTATTCCACTTTGCTGTTTCTGTTCTACATGTGGCTCTTATAAAGTCCAGCATAAAGGTTCTCTATAAAACCTCCACTACATTTTCTATAAGACTCTTATAAAGTCTAACATAAAACCATACATAACATACCTGTGTGATTAACATAGGCCTCTTTACATTTGGCATTACTTCTTGGTTACACACTGGGAGTAAGGCCTCCCTATATTAGGCCTCATCCCTGGTTACATATTTGGGAATAAAGGAATGAATTTCATCATTATTCTAACAACTTCCACAAGAGTCATGAAGAGATAAATGACGATTTTAACTTTTACATTTATTCATTTAGCAGACGCTTTTATCCAAAGCGACTTACAACAGAGGAATACAGGAAGCGATCCTTAATGAAGAGCCGAAAAATCACAAAAAGTGCCTGAAATACTAAGTTTTGGACATTGCTTAGAGTAGCATAAACTAGAATAGGGAATAGAGGGAACTTTTCTTTTTTAAGCTCTGTTTGTGAGTCCAGTCAATCATCAAACTCTTTTTATCCAGTTGAGTCTGAGCTTTAACAGTCATGAGCAGGTGAAGGTGTTTGGTGTCCTACTGTACAGTAGGTGATGGTGGTCCAGGTATCTCCTGTCATCTTCTGCACCAGAGTCCGAAAAGAAATAAATTAAACCATCACAGAATGTGAAACAGTTTTATTCAGTATTGGGTCACATGACATTTATAATCTGTGACGTCTGCAGGAATGAACAGTCATTTGAATCTCACCTCAACATCATCGTAGTCTGTATCATCACTCTGTTTGACACCTGAGAGGTCAGAATGGAAGTTCACTACACAGATTACAGGCGGTGTGGAAACATGTTTCTTTGCTTTTGATCGCTGTCAGATGTTTGATTTCTCTCATGTATCAGACTGACAGCCGACAAGTTTAATATTGGCCAGTCTTCTGGATTCACTAGACAGTTCTTACTAATAATAAAAGGGCACATTTGGACTTTTTAATGCACAGGTTCCCCTTTAGTGCCATTTTTCGACGTGCGGGGTACTCTATTGCTTTCAGTAAGAACCCTTTGGTGTCAATACACAGACACGATGGGCATGGTTTTACAAAAAATACCTGTGGCTTTACTTTTATTTGGCTGTTAAGTGTTTTGTATTGTTGAAAAGAGGTTAGCTTTAGGGTATGGGATATGTATAAATATCCCACTTTATATTAGGTGGCCTTAACTATTATGTATTTACATCAAAAAATAAGTACAATGTACTTATTGTGTTCATATTGTACTGCAAAAAACTTTTGTTGATATTGAGGTGGGATACGGGTAAAGTTAGGGACAGGTGTGGTGTTATGGGTAAGTTTAAGGGTAGGGTTAGGTGTAAGGGAAGTGTCAACAGTGTAATTATAAATGTAACTACAGAAATAAATGACAGATGTAATTTCATGCAGTTATTTTAAAATGTTAGTACAATGTAAAAACATGTTTGTACACAATAAGTGCATTGTATCAAATAATTAATGTAAATGTTAGTGCATAGTAGTTAAGGCCACCAAATATAAAGTGGGTCCAATCACTTCTACTTTTAGAAATACATGCAGAGAATTAAATGCATCTTGATCTGGTGCATAAGGCAAACAACTGAAAGCGATGGAGTTTCCTGCACGTCGATCTCAAATGCAGGGATGCCCTGTGTGTTAAAAAGTGATGCCAAATCCTATTGGTGAATCAAATTTTCGGCTGTGCAATAATCACACGTCTTCTTGTTCTTAAACCTTTGTTTTCAGTACCAAAGAAACTATTTCAGTATGAATGTGAGATCAGTTTTTCAGTATTTGTTAGATGGACATACCTTTATTATTCTTGCAGCAACAGTAAAGCAGCAAACACTATCACTCCCACTGCAACCATTATCCAAGGAATGATTACAATATTAGAAAGTGATGAACTATTTGAGGGTTAATGTCTTTGATTTTCTGGAAAGCAAGAGATGAACAGCATGAATCAGCCAATTCATAGTAAACTTTAGTTATAATATTTAATAATGTCACACTGAATACGAAACCAAAAGCAGTTTGATTTGTGAGAATAAAGACAAGTAGATGCTGTATGTACACAAATGTCTTGAATAGAAGCAGATATTTACCTCCACTGAGTTTATTTATATTTATTCTGTCATTTTTCCAGCTAACTGGGTTGCTATGGTTACAGATGATGGATTCCTCACTGCAGTCCAGGGTGAGAGTGTAGATCTCATGTGATGTCACTTCCTCTGGAGAGCATCTGCCATTTATAAGAGTGGAGCTGAGTGTGAGGTCATGACCTCTACATGTAAAACTGCTAACACAGGAATCACTGGACCAGTTTGAGTGTCCAGTCAGGACAGGAGCCTCCACAGCGTCTGAAACACACATTTACTCCAAGATCAGAATCACACTCACAGTTTAACAGCCCAGTGATTCTAAAAAGGTCTAAACATTCGTTCCAATTTTTTTTTTTTTTTACATGTATCTGCATTATTTATGTAAAATGTCAGAGTAAAAATCATCAGGACTTTTGTTTTTGCTTTAATTGAAGTTTGAAATTAAACTAATAAAAGTGAGAAATTAAACACAATTACTCTTATGCAGGAACACATTAAATCACAAATAACTGACACTCACCTATAACAGATACTCTGTAGGTAACAATATTGTTATTTGATGGTCCAGTTGTTTTTGCTGTGTAGAGTCCACTGTCTGTCTTCTGTGTGTTCTTCAGTGTGAGAGAGAAGGTTTCAGTGTTGAAATCCACTCTGTCCTTGTAGGTCTTTGCTTTACTTCCATGTATAAACATAACTATATTCTCGGATTTATCTTTTGTCCAGTATAAAATAGCAAACTCTGGTAGTTTCTGTGTCTGTATATCCAGTTGAACAGAATCTCCCGTCTGCACAAACACAGAGATCTCAGCACTGAACCCTGAGGAGAGACAGAGAAACTGTTTCGTGATGTTCTGTCGGATTCATTCTGGAGTTGCAGATATTTTAGTCATAGACCAGACCGTACATTATTCATTGCTCAAAGTTTAGTTTAATGATTATTGACAACAGCACTGTAGACTACATACAACATTTGGCACAGATAATAAAAACAAACAAATTATGATTTCAAAAATGATCTGACAGAAATACATGTGTAATATCTAGATCATGAGAGAGGGAATCAATCCATGTGTGGCAGGAGCGGTGTTCGCTCAGGCAGTTCTAATTAATCTATTTCCGACTACGCCACCTGGGGAATTTCACCCCAGGAATCTAACGGTACCTCTAAGATAGCAGGCACGCACAGGTCCTAATCACGTTGAGTCAGAGACACAGATGAAGGGCAAAAGATATACATTTATTTTATTAAACATTAAAAAGACATTTGTCATTAAAAGGTGTTGACCAGCAATCACTTCAATTTGCTAAATTCTAACGTTGGCTGTGGAGGGACCTGGGCGCACCCAGGGGGCAGTCTCGGGATATCACCTTTTTGGAAATTACTCTACTCAGTGCACACACACCAGCACAGCACACTCAGCAACTCATGTCAGAGAAGACCACGGCACACAGTGAGGACACCGCCACCTAATTTTGTCACTTGTCTGCCCCCGGGTGCCCAGGACCTGCCAAAAAGCAAAAGAAAAATTAACCAGTGATATGTGATTAATATATAAACAAAATAATAAGAAAACAGAATAAACTTGGTTTGCAATTTCAGGAGGGGACCAGCTCCTTGATCCCGACCTGATCGTCACAAATCAAAACCCCCCAAAAAAAAAAAAAACTCCGTAAACAGATCACAATTTCAGCAACATAAATCAACCAAAAATATATAAATCCACCAACACAATAATTGAGTCAGAAACAAATACAAATTTAGAAAACTACTCATTAACATGAATCAAAGCAAAAAACAACAAGAAAACAAAATAAGCTCAAACATACCACGGTTACAAAGTCACCGTCAGTGGAAATGGTTCATTTGAAACGGTTCACTTGATGCGGTTCACCGAAACAGTTCACTTGCGATGGTTCACCGAAACAGTTCACTTGCGATGGTTCACCCAAAATGGGTTACTTGAAGTGGTTCTCAAAACAGTTCGCTCGGATGATTCGCTGGAAACGATTCATTAGAACCATTCACCTAGCGTGAAACGGAACAAAACAACCAGTAGAAAACAGAACCCGCACAAAACAGAACAGCAGCTGGTAAGGCACAGCGCAAACAGGCTCCACGATGAAGCACCAAGCAGATAACTCGTTCAGAATGGCGATATAGTCCTTATCGCATGCCTAAAAACAAAATAGAGGATGTTATGCTGAGTTCTTCCCCCTTGGCTTCATGCTCTAATAGTGACTATACTCACAACTGAGCACGCTCTCCCGGGATCAATATGCGACGAACAGAGCTGAATGCCTCCGACAACGCTCACCGGCGCAGACAGATCTTACACTACAGCGGGCATACGGATCAATCAGACTAAAGGCAAATTTATACTTCTGCGTCGAGTGCACGCAGAGGGTACGGCGTACCCTACGCATAGACGCGTTGGATACGCCGTACCCTACGCCGTAGCCTGACGCGCACCTCTCCAAAAATGTAACAACGCGTCAATTCTACGCGGATCGCAAGCGCTGTGATTGGTCTGCCAGAACCCTTCCCTCAGGTCAATAAATAAATAAAAAATCTGCGATAGGAGTGTGTGTGTGTGTGTGTCCAGAAATTGGATGATAGTTCCTTACGTCTGCTATAACACACTATTTTGCAGTCCAGCGATTCTTTATGGTAGTAAATAAATAGATCCGCTGAATATAGTTTATTTATTTTCTCATTAAAACCAAAGATGTTAATCAGTAATTGTATATCAAGAACAGGGACACATTAGGGTATATTTCGTGAATGAAGTCTCCGCAACAACAATCGCTTGCTGAGCCACCGCTACTGAAAACAGCGGCCACGAGCTCCGCATGGTTTCACAAATGCATTCCAGCGCCAGATCGCCTTATTTAACTTCACTAATCAACTAGGGATGCTTAATTTGTATTAGATACAACAACTCAAGCTGCAAGAAAAGCCGCTCTCTCACTGCTGCTGATATTCCGACATGAATGTACAGATTCTACACATCAAGCTGCTTCTTCTTCGGCTGTTGTCTTGATTACACCAACATGCCAGAGGACACTGCCTTCTAGTGTCTGCATGTGGAATTGCACATTGACGCAGACAACAGCGCAGAAGTATAAATGCTCACGACGGCGTCGGCTACGCGCGTAGCCTACGGCGTACACTACGGCGTACACTCGACGCAGAAGTATAAATGGGCCTTAATCGCTCAGTCAAACAATTCATAGAAACGTGGTTTACAAAGCGCTGTTGCACGCAAATGCTTCTCCTACGTTACCTGTCTCAGATGTCCACATTCAACTCTCCCGACACCAGTGACTAGCAAACAACACTGCCAGTGGCCAACAGCCTCGGCGAAGCCTTTGTGAGCGGCAACACAGCTGGCCGTCAACCGATCAAACGGCAGCAGGGCACCTGGATGACATCACGTCCCTGGACGATGACACATGCTAAAGAGCAGGTAGGCCGTGCTTTTATTTGCACCAGAAGCTGGGCCATTGGCCACACATTAAACAATTACGAGTGGGAGGGGCAATAGACCGTCCTGCTACACATGGATATAAAATACTTGTTTCTATGATGCGTGGTTCATGAAATATAACCAACATATCCCAATAAATACAAATCTCTAATGGTGTCTGTAAAAAGATTTACATTTGTTTTCCAATCCAGAAATGATTCCACATCCACTCTAGTGTAAGTAAAGTTAGAAACGAACAACTCTTGCTCTTTAGTGCTTTAGTTTCTCATCAAGAGCAGAGACCGTTCATGAGAACTACAGCAGACTAAACATGATGCTTTATACAAGATAAAGCACTAGAAAACAGGACATTTCAGTTATTTATACACATTTAATAATTGAGTGTATTACCTGTGTTACAGATGAGGAGAAGGATGAAGAATGCAAGCAGATTATCTACTGCCATTGTAACAAACATTAAGATGGCTGAAGTTGTCTTAAAACAGGAAGTTGAATGAATATGTTGAAATGACACTCATGAAGCCTCCTTATATAGGCTCTCAGTCTCACCACAAACTGCTCAGATCAGCATTTGCTTAATAACAGATGAGGAAAAGCAGTTTCACACCGATCCCTATAGCCTATTCCCCTATATTGTTGAGATTAGACATTATGAAAATTGAACCAGCCAAAGTAAACAGAGAATAGTATTGGTTATACTACTAATAGCACAAGTTCTTGATGTACTGTATGTATGATTTACCCCAGAGATAATGGAAGTGAAATGTGACAACATGCCCCAGGTGGGGTACATTGTAACATGACCATATGACAGCTTAAAATGTCATCTGATCTAATCACAGAAATATAAAACATAAAGTTATTAACCTTTTCATATAAAAAATAATTACATTTTTTTAATAATTAAAAATATATATTTTTTGGATTTTGACAACAAACACAGCAAAACACCCTATGGAATTCTAAAGCTGCCAATGTTAAAAATGAATAAATACATATACAAATAAATATACATAGAAAAGAAAAATAAATATTCATGCATTTATTTCCTTATTTATGTATATATTTTTCCATATTTATTCGTTTGTTTATTCCCACATTTATTCATTTCTAAATGTATTTATATTTACATGTATTTATTTATACATTTATGTATTTCTACATTTCTTTGTCCGTAGGGTAATGAGGGGGGCGTGGTTTACCTCAGACATAGCAATCGAGTTCCAGGACCACTGGTTTTGTGTTCATTTTAACTTATTCACCGTGTTAACAAGTTTAACACAGTAAATGTGTCAGAAATGTTAACACAAAAATGTGTAAACGTGTAAAAGATGTGAAAACATGTAACATTATCACATTATGTACTACCCTTGGCTACACACATTTTGTTATAATTGTATCTAAAATCCTAAACAAAACATTAGCATTTGACAAAATGAATGTAAAGTCGTTGGCTTTTTATCTTAAGGTCAAAAATTTATTATAATGAAATATCAACAAATAAATTCAATACAGAATATAACAATACAATTTTAAGCAGTCAAAATGGAAATGTCCAACATTGGACAAAACAGTTCTTTTCACAATGTCATTAACATGCACATTGTCAGGACTCCTGGGTGATCGTGTGTGTATGTATGTCTTACCTGTTGGTGGTGGTTCCTCACTGGTTCACTGGCTCCTCCCACTCGTTTCAGTAATTGTTCACCTGTCGTGTCTCATCAGCTGTTCTCTTTTTATAGCACTCTGTCCTGTCTCTTGTCGCGTGCTCATTGTCTTTGTTGGTCTGTCATGCTGTCCTAGTCCAGCCGGTAGATCCTTGCTGTTCCTCTCCAGTTCCTCAGGTTCGGTCGCAGGCATCTGGAGACTCGTCTTAGCCCAGAGTTCTCACGCCTGTGGATATTGTGAACTTGACTTCGGGTGAACTGTGCTCTGTTTTCCTGGTATTACTAATGCGCTTTGTTTTTAGGCGAGATCCAGTATCGTCCAGGTTCCGGTGAATTTATCATCAGTCTTCTGCCGTGTTAAGGATTTCTTTCCGGTCACCGACCAGAGTGGATTACCTCGTGGAACGCCGCGTGTGGTCTCTGTTCAGTGGACTGTGACTTTTTGTGCTTCATCTGACCCTCTCTTTACTCCTTCTAATAAACAGTGTGAACTTGCATTTGGCTCCGAGACTCATTGTGACAGAATGAGCACGCCACCAATGGAGTCAGCGAGTTCGGAGGGTTCGGATTCGGTGTACGCCGCACTTCATCAGCAGGAAGCCATTGAACAGCATTTATCTCTGTTGAGTAAAGCTTCCAGAGATTTTCGTGTCCTGTCTGAACGATTCACGGAGCTCAGCACCCGGGTAGACCAGATTGGTTCCCAGGTCGATGAGCGTTTTCCGTCTGCACCTGTTGATAATGCACCTGCAGACCGTGAGCCACACGCGGCGACACCTCCATCATTCGACGGCGATCCCAACTCATGCCGGGCCTTCTTGCAGCAGTGTTCCCTTGTCTTTGCCCTTCAGCCACGGCGGTTCGCCGCTTCATCATCTAAGGTGGCGTATGTTTTGACACTACTCACTGGAAGGGCGAGACAGTGGGGAATGGCTGTATGGAGAGCCAGGGCTCCGTGCACGGCTTCGTTTGAGGCTCTCGAAACGGAGATGTTGAGTTTGTTTGATCGTTCGGTTCGTGGGGACATGGCAGCAGCTGAGCTAGTGAGACTACTGCAACGGACCTCTTCCGTCACGGATTATGCCATCGCGTTCAAGACGCTAGCCATCACCTGCGGCTGGAATGACGCTGCATTACGGGCTCAGTTTCTCGAGGGTCTCAACCCTGCTATTCAAGATGAGATCGCTGCACGGGATCCGCCGACATCTCTACAGACCGCGATCGACCTGGCGTTGAGGATCGAGACTCGCCACCGTCAACGTGACATCCGCCGGTCGTTTCGTCATCTCGCCGTTTCTGAACCGGAGGAATCCACCGCATCTTCTCTCCAAACGGAGGAACCCATAGAACTGGGCAAGCTCCGTCTGACCGCCACCGAAAGACATCGTCGTCTGGCCTGTGGTTTGTGTCTGTATTGCGGTAAGGCGGGGCATATTGCCGCTGCATGTCCGGTAAAGAGAGAGCGCCTGCCGATGACTTTGAGAGTTTCGGTGGGCGTGTCGTCATTGAAGTCTTTCGTGAGCTGTACTACACTCCCAGTAATCATTAACTATAAACAGTCTTTTCATTCACAGGCGTTGCTGGATTCTGGATTCTGGTGCAGAGGCGAGTTTTCTGGATGCCGGTGTGGCCGAATCATGGAATATTCCTTTTATTCCTCTGTCTTCGTCCCTCTCCGCCTGGACTTTAAAGGGACAGCATATGGCTGTTATCACCCATCGCACTCCCCCTGTGAGTTTGTTTGTTTCTGGCAATCATCGTGAGGAAATCGAATTCTATTTATTAGAACATTCCCAATCGCCGGTCATTTTAGGGCATGATTGGTTGACCAAACATAATCCTCACGTTGATTGGCAGAACGGTGTTGTGCTATCTTGGAAGTCTTCGTGTCATGTTTCATGTCTCGGTCCTGCTCCTTCTCCTGTTGTGTGTTCTACTTTTCAGGTCCCGGATGTTGATCTCTCGGGAGTTCCGGCGGAGTACTCTGATCTGTGTCGGGTGTTCAGTAGAGCCCGGGCTACTTCCCTACCTCCGCACCGGTCGTATGATTGTGAAATCAAACTTCTCTCAGACACTTCTCCGCCTAAGGGTCGCATATTTTCCCTTTCTAAACCAGAGAGAGAGGCTATGGATAAGTACATTAATGAGTCTCTTAATGCCGGTCTCATTCGCCGCTCCTCGTCTCCAGCTGGCGCTGGATTTTTCTTCGTTAAGAAGAAGGACGGGTCCCTTCGTCCGTGCATTGATTACAGAGGGCTGAATGACATTACTGTTAAGAATAAATACCCCTTGCCTTTAATGTCTTCAGCGTTCGAGTTACTACAGGGAGCGCACGTGTTTACCAAGTTAGATCTGCGCAACGCTTATCACTTGGTACGTATCAAGGAGGGCGATGAGTGGAAGACAGCCTTTAATACACCATCAGGGCACTGGGAATACTGCGTTCTTCCGTTCGGTCTTTGTAACGCCCCGGCTGTCTTCCAAACCATGGTCAATGAAGTGCTGGGTGACATGATTAACAAATTTGTCTTTGTGTATCTCGATGACATTCTCATCTTTTCTCCCTCTATGCAGATACACACCCAGCATGTTCGCCAGGTTTTACAACGGCTATTAGAGAATCAGCTCTTTGTTAAGGCGGAGAAGTGTGAGTTCCACAAGGAGTCGGTTTCGTTTCTGGGTTTTGTCATAGCCGAGGGAGAGATTCGCCCCGATCCCGCTAAAGTTAAAGTGGTCGGCGAATCGCCAGTGCCCGACACTCGTAAAGAGCTTCAGCGATTTCTGGGTTTCGCCAACTTCTATCGGCGTTTCATCAGAAACTTTGGTCAGATCGCTAAACCTCTTACCGCTCTTACTTCCTCTAAAGTGTGTTTCCGTTGGAATACTGAAGCTCAGGAGGCCTTTGATGAATTAAAGTCCCGTTTCATCTCTGCACCTGTTCTTTCTATTCCCGATGCGGCGAAACAATTTATAGTGGAGGTGGATGCATCTGATGTCGGGGTTGGCGCCGTTTTATGTCAGCGATCCTCTGTTGACGGGAAAGTGCATCCGTGCGCTTTTTTCTCTCATCGGTTAAACCCAGCGGAGCGAAATTACGACATAGGTAATCGGGAGCTGCTGGCGGTTAGACTCGCTCTGGGTGAGTGGCGTCACTGGTTGGAAGGAACCTCGGAACCCTTTCTGGTCTGGACGGATCATAAGAATTTGGAATATATCCGTTCAGCCAGAAGATTAACATCTAGACAGGCTCGCTGGGCACTTTTCTTCGAGCGGTTTAACTTCACCCTCTCGTACCGGCCGGGGTCTAAAAACACTAAACCTGACGCTCTCTCCCGTCTGTTCGAGGGTTCCGGGTCGGAGCGGACCGAGACCATTCTCCCGGAGGGGAGGGTGGTCGGTGCCCTCGTGTGGGGAATCGAACAGCGGGTGAGAGAGGCCGGCCGAGAGGGGGAGGTCCCGGAGGGGTGTCCGGCGGGTCGTCTATGGGTTCCTGAGCGCTTGCGTTCCGATGTCATCCGGTGGGGTCACGAATCCAAGTTTGTCGGCCATCCAGGAATTCGGAGAACGTTGGCTGCCATCCGTCAACGTTTTTGGTGGTCTTCTATGACTTCGGACGTCAGACAGTTCGTATTAGCCTGTTCAGTCTGTGCTTGTAATAAAGCATCTAATCAACCTCCCGCTGGTCTGCTTAAATCTTTGCCCGTCCCCTCCCGCCCCTGGTCTCATATAGCCCTTGATTTTGTCACCGGCTTACCGGCGTCGAATGGTAACACTGTCGTATTGACTGTGGTGGATCGTTTTTCCAAAGCGGTTCATTATATTCCCCTGCCTAAACTTCCTTCTGCCAAGGAGATGGCTCAGGTTTTGATTAATCACGTCTTTCGGTTACACGGTATTCCGACTGATGTAGTTTCAGATAGGGGTCCTCAGTTCATCTCTCGTTTTTGGCAGGAGTTTTGTAGACAGATCGGCGCTACAGCCAGCCTGTCTTCTGGTTATCATCCGCAGACCAATGGGCAATGCGAACGGGCTAATCAGGATCTCGGTCGAACGCTTCGCTGTCTGTCGTCTAAATATCCGAATTCTTGGTGCCAACAGCTTCCTTGGGTCGAGTATTCTCATAATTCTCTTCCCGTCGCATCCACTAATTTGTCTCCGTTCGAATTATCTGTCGGATATCAACCTCCTCTTTTCCCATCACAGGAGCCCAACTTTAGCTTTCGTGCGCAGGTGCAGACGCACTTGGAAGACAGCTAAATCACTCTTGTTACAAAACTCCAGACGAACCAAAGCTGCGGCTGACCGTCACCGGCGACCTCCACCCCGTTATGTGTGTGGACAAAAGGCATGGCTTTCCACCAAGGATCTGCCTCTCCGTGAGCCTTCTCGTAAGCTGGCTCCTCGTTTCATTGGGCCATACAGTATATCTAAGGCCATTAATCCGGTAGCGGTCAAGCTTAAGTTACCTCCTATTCTTGGTCGGGTTCACCCAGTTTTTCATGTATCCAGGGTTAAACCTGTGATTTTTGCCCGGAACAATCCCCCTGTCTCTGCCCCTAAACCCCCCGCCCCTCGTCTAGTGGATGGTGCTCCTGCCTATACTGTTAGGAGATTACTAGATTCTCGTCGCAGGGGCAGAGGTTTTCAGTATTTAGTGGACTGGGAGGGTTACGGTCCAGAGGAGAGGTCTTGGGTTCCGGCCCGGGATATACTGGACCCTGGTCTGATCGAGGATCTCCGTCGGCGACAGGGTGAGTCTCCTCCATGCCCGTCCGGTGCCGGTCATGGGGGAGGGGATACTGTCAGGACTCCTGGGTGATCGTGTGTGTATGTGTCTTACCTGTTGGTGGTGGTTCCTCACTGGTTCACTGGCTCCTCCCACTCTTTTCAGTAATTGTTCACCTGTCGTGTCTCATCAGCTGTTCTCTTTTTATAGCACTCTGTCCTGTCTCTTGTCGCGTGCTCATTGTCTTTGTTGGTCTGTCATGCTGTCCTAGTCCAGCCGGTAGATCCTTGCTGTTCCTCTCCAGTTCCTCAGGTTCGGTCGCAGGCATCTGGAGACTCGTCTTAGCCCAGAGTTCTCACGCCTGTGGATATCGTGAACTTGACTTCGGGTGAACTGTGCTCTGTTTTCCTGGTATTACTGGTGCGCTTTGTTTTTAGGCGAGATCCAGTATCGTCCAGGTTCCGGTGAATTTATCATCAGTCTTCTGCCGTGTTAAGGATTTCTTTCCGGTCACCGACCAGAGTGGATTACCTCGTGGAACGCCGAGTGTGGTCTCTGTTCAGTGGACTGACTTTTTGTGCTTCATCTGACCCTCTCTTTACTCCTTCTAATAAACAGTGTGAACTTACATTTGGCTCCGAGACTCATTGTGACACACAACCCCACCTTCATAATAATTTCACTTATTTCCAAACTTTGTTGGATTGATGTACACTGGCGGCTAAAAGTTGGGAATATTTATGTTTTTTATGTTTTTGAAAGAAGTCTCTTATGCTCAAAGCTTTAATTCTTTAAAAAAAAAATACAAAACAGCAATTTTGTGAAATATTATTACAGTTTAAAATAACTGTTTTCTATGTTAATATATTGTAACATGTAATTTATTTCCTGTGATCAAAGCTGAATTTTCAGCATCGCTACTCCAGTCTTCAGTGTCACATGATCCTTCAGAAAACATTCTAATATGCGGATTTGCTGCTCAAGAAACATTTCTTATCTTTCTGAATGTCTGTACTCCTCCATCACAGCATAGGAGTAAATGTGACCATAAAAATGGTCTTTAAAAAGACTACAACACAATGTGTTTGTCGACCTTTGGGAATAAATTAACTTCTCAAATTGTTCAGAACTTGACTGAAAACAGGAGATCTGTCAGAGAGACCATCGGGTTCATGGTCACCTCCCTGATTAAGGCACTTCCCCCCGGATCGCTGAGTTTGGCTGGGCGGCCAGCTCTAGGAAGAGTCGTGGTGGTTCCAAACTTCTTCCATTTACGGATGATGGAGGCCACTGTGCTCATTGGGACCTTCAATGCTGCAGAAATTTTCCTGTACCCTTCCCCAGATCTGTACCTCGATACAATCCTGTCCCGGAGGTCTACAGACAATTCCTTGGTCTTCATGGCTTGGTTTGTGCTCTGACATGGACTGTTAAAGCAAAAATAAATACGTAGAATGCTCGATTTGGTAGGAATTAATGCTTTACTGCTTCCCTGGTTGAAAAAGTGTTCTTTATTGTATTTCAAAAATATTCTCTTTTCAATAGAATATTGCAAATATACTATTAGCATCATATTTTCACAATACAACTTTTGACACACTTTAAAATAATTGTACTTTAGTACTTTTTCTAAAAATATATTTTAGAAAAATATACTTGAAATGAAAGTTTTGTGTACTTTTTTTTAAAGTGTACTTATTTGAACATTACTTTAAAATATATTTGTATTATATTTTAAACTGTACGCTCAAAATTGTAATTGTAACAATGCACTGAAAGTAGATGCGCATGGAAACTCATAATTAATCTGTAGTGAACCTAAAACACTAATAAATAAATAATTTACACCGATCATAGCATTGCTGCCAAAACAGCCCTGACCCATCGAGGCATGGACTCCACTAGACCCCTGAAGGTGTGCTGTGGTACCTGGTACCAAGATGTTAGCAGCAGATCCTTTAAGTCCTGTAAGTTGCGAGGTAGGGCCTCCATGGATCGGACTTGTTTGTTCAGCACATCCCACAGATGCTCGATTGGATTGAGATCTGGGGAATTTGGAGGCCAAGTCAACACCTCAAACTCATTGTTTTGATCCTCAAACCATTCCTGAGCCATTTCTGCTGTGTGGCAGGGCTCATTATCTGCTGAAAGAGCCACAGTCAGCCACCAGGGAATACAGTTTCCATGAAAAGGTGTACATGGTCTGCAACAATGCTTAGGTCGGTGATGTGTCAAATTAACATCCACATGGATGGCAGGACCCATGGTTTCCCAGCAGAACATTGCCCAAAACATCACACTGCCTCCACCGCTTGCCTTCTTCCCATAGTGCATCCTGGTGCCATGTGTTCCCCATGTAAGCGACACACACGCACCCGGCCATCCACGTGATGTAAGAGAAAACGTGATTCATCAGACCAGGCCACCTTCTTCCATTGCTCTGTGGTCCAGTTCTGATGCTCACATGCCCACTGTTGGGTGTTTTCGGGGGTGGACAGGGGTCAGCATGGGCACCCTGACTGGTCTGCGATGCACTGTTTTCTGACACCTTTCTATCAGTCCACGTCCATGCTCCAGCCCACGTCCATGCTCCAGCCCACGTCCATGCTCCAGCCCACGTCCATGCTCCGGCCAACGTCCATGCTCCAGCCCACGTCCATGCTCCAGCCCACGTCCATGCTCCAGCCCACGTCCAGGCTCCAGCCCACGGCCATGCTCCAGCCCACGTCCATGCTCCAGCCCACGTCCATGCTCCAGCCCACGTCCAGGCTCCAGCCCACGGCCATGCTCCAGCCCACGTCCAGGCTCCAGCCCACGTCCATGCTCCAGCCCACGGCCATGCTCCAGCCCACGTCCATGCTCCGGCCCACGTCCATGCTCCGGCCCACGTCCAGGCTCCAGCCCACGTCCATGCTCCAGCCCACGTCCAGGCTCCAGCCCACGTCCATGCGTCCGCCTCTGTGGCCCCCTGAACCTCCGTTACCGCCATGGCCTGTTGAACTGTCGTTGCCACCATGGCCTGGTGAACTGCCGTTGCCGCCATGGCCATCCACGGCGCCTGAGGGTCCAGGTCCGCCCACGCCACAGGGTCCAGGTCCGCCCACGCCACAGGGTCCAGGTCCGCCCACGCCACAGGGTCCAGGTCCGCCCACGCCACAGGGTCCTGGTCCGCCCACGCCACAGGGTCCTGGTCCGCCCACGCCACAGGGTCTAGGCCCGTCCAGGTCATGTCTGGGTCCGGTGACCCTGCACGGACCTGGCCCACCAACCCTCCCCCAAGACCGCCCCCCAAGACTTTTTGTTGAGACTCTCTGTTGTTAGGGCGTCAGGGGCCGCCCATAGAGGGGGGGATCTGTCACAGGGTGTTTTGGTGTTGGTTCATGTTCATTGTTCCCTGTTCATGTTTTAAGGTTATCATGTTCTTGCTTATGTTTTAGTGTCATGTTCACAGTCTTGTCATGCACTTCCTGGTTTTGTCATGTGATTCCCATGCCCTCATGTGTTGTCATGTCATTGGTTCATTGTCTCATCACTGTTCACAGGTGTCACTTGTCTTGTCATTAGTCTGTGTGTATTTAAGCCCTCATGTTTGCCATATTTAAGCCCTCATGTTTGCCATGTGTCTTTGTCAAGTATTGAATGTTGTAACCTGCTGTCGGTGAGTTCTGTTAGTTAAAGCTCTTTATAGTTTGTTTTTGCCAAGTCCTTGTTTTATGTTTTGTTTGGAATAAAGCTGCATTTGGGTCCAACAACTTGCCTCCAGTGGATACCGTGTTACAATACCTTTATTATTCTTGCAGTAACAGTAAAGCAGCAAACCAGAAAACACTATCACTCCCACTGCAACCATTATCCCAGGAATGATCACAATAGGAAATGATGAACCATGTGAGGGTGAATGTCTTCCATTCTCTGGAAAGCAAGAGATGAAGAACAGCATGAATCGGCCAATTAGTAAACCTTACAGTAATAATGTAACACTGAATAGTAAACCAAAAGCAGTTTGATTTGTGAGTAGATGATGCTGTATGTACACAAATGTCTTTTCTCCACAGAGTTTATTTATATTTATTCTGTCTTTTTTGCTGCTAACTGTGTTGCTATGGTTACAGATGATGGATTCCTCACTGCAGTACAGGATGAGAGTGTAGAGCTCATGTGATGTCACTTCCTCTGGAGAGCAGCTGTCATTTATAAGAGTGGAGCTGAGTGTGAGGTCATGACCTCTACATGTAAAACTGCTAACACAGGAATCACTGGACCAGTTTGAGGGTCCAGTCAGGACAGGAGCCTCCACAGCGTCTGAAACACACATTTACTCCAACATCAGAATCACACTCACAGTTTAACAGCCCAGTGATTCTAAAAAGGTCTAAACATTTTTATTAAACAAATTTATTTTTTACATTTATCTGCATTATTTATGTAAAATGTCAGAGTAAAAATCATCAGGACTTTTGTTTTTGCTTTAATTGAAGTTGCTTAAAAACCTGATGAATTAAAAAAGTGCCACAAGCTCAAATGTGCACACTATAAAAAAGTGAGAAATTAAACACAATTACTCTAACGCAGAACACATTAAATCACAAATAACTAACACTCACCCATAACAGATACTCTGTAGGTAACAATATTGTTATTTGATGGTCCAGTTGTTTTTGCTGTGTAGAGTCCACTGTCTGTCTTCTGCATGTTCTTCAGTGTGAGAGAGAAGTTTTTATTATTGAAATCCACTCTGTTCTTGTAGGAAGGGTGAGGGTTTACTTCTTTAGTTCCATGTATAAATGTAACTATATTCTCTGATTTATCATTTGTCCAGGATAAAAGGAAAAACTCTGGTAGTTTCTGTGTCTGTATATCCAGTTGAACAGAATCTCCCGTCTGCACAAACACAGAGATCTCAGCACTGAACCCTGAGGAGAGACAGAGAAACTGTTTTGTGATGTTCTGTGTTCAGATCTGATCAAAACTATGGATTCATTCTGGAGTTGCAGATATTTTAGTCAAAGACCAGACCGTACATTATTCATTGCTCTCAGGCGGCAAAGTTAAGTTTGATGAATATTGACAACAGCATTGTAGACTACATGCATGCAACATTTGGCACAGATAACAAAAACCAAACAAACAAATTATGACTTCAAAAAATGATCTGACAGAAATACATGTGGAATATCTAGATCATGAGAGAGGGAATCAATCCATGGATATAAAATACTTGTTTCTATGATGCATGGTTCATGAAGTTGCAACCCGTGATGATACAGACTACGATGATGTTGAGGTGAGATTCAAATGACTGTTCATTCCTGCAGACGTCACAGATTATAAATGTCATGTGACCCAGTAAATAATAACTGTGTTTCACATTCTGTGATGGTTTGATTTATTTCTTTTCAGACTGGATATGTGGACCACCTATATAATGACAGGATATACCTGGACCACCATCACCTACTGTACAGTAGGACACCAAACACCTTCATCTGCTCATGACTGTTAAAGCTCAGACTCAACTGGATAAAAAGAGTTTGATGATTGACTAGACTCACAAACGGAGCTTTAAAAAAAAAAAAATCCATCTATTCCCTATTCTAGCTTATGCTACTCTAAGCAATATCCAAAACATAGTATTTCAGGCACTTTTTGTGATTTTTCGTCTCTTCATTACGGATCGCTTCCTGTATTCCTCAGTTGTAAGTCGCTTTGGATAAAAGCATCTGCTAAATGAATAAATGTAAATGTTAAAACCGTCATTTATCTCTTCATGACTCTTGTGGAAGTGTACAGATGCTCTTACTGTTATGAATGAACTTCAGTCAGTTACTGCAGATGTTATGAACGAGTGCTTCTCTGATTCCCTCATGTCACTTTAATATAGTTTCATGTACTGTAATCATACTGTTTATTGGTGTTTTTATGCGGTTTGAATTTGATAACTTTCTCAACCAGTTTTCTGTTGAACACGAGATTTTAAAATCTCAGTGGGACTAACCTGGTTAAGTACAGAATAAATTTGATCATACTTTAGAATAAATCAACATTTCAGCTGAAAGTGACCAAACTATTCATGTTCTCGAAGACTGTGTGGTCCGATCAAACAGACGAGCTACTGCAGCTCAAATTGCTCAAGAAGTTAATGCTGGTTCTGATAGAAAGGTCTAAGGTTTTTTCCAGAAATAAAATGCATAATTCTCTCGTCTCAGGGGGATATGAGGGGGGAAAGTACCATCATTTGAATATACTATGGGGTTTCTACTGATACAATGCCTAATGCTAAATCACTGAAGTTACCCTTTAAGTAAGGTATTTTTGAAATGTACTATCAGTGCATTGTTCCAATGACAATTTTGAGAATACAGTTTAAAATATACAAAAAATATATATTTTAAAGCATGTTCAAATAAGTACACTTTAAAAAAATACACATAACTTTAATTTTAAATATATTTTTAGAAAATATACTAAAATACAATTATTTTAAAGTGTTAAAAGTTGTTTTGTGAAAATATGATGCTAATATACCTTTTACATATTCAAAGATGGTGCAATTATTGTTAGTATATTTGCAATATTCTATTGAAAAGGGTATTGAATGTATCCTTTTTTTTTCACCAGGGAAGCATTGCAGTAAATCACTACACTCTAAAAAAAAAGTCTCGTAATCATAAGGGAACCTTTTTTAGTGCTATATAGCACCAATTTTGGTGCTTCAGTGGTTCTTCAGAGGTGCTATATAGCACCTTAGTCAAAGAACCGGTGAAGAACCACTGAAGCACCAAAAATGGTGCTATATAGCACTAAAAAAGGTTCCCCTATGATTACGAGCCAAGAACTATTTTTGGTGCCATATAGAACCTTTTTTTTTTTTTTAGAGTGTAATTCATACCAAATCAAGCATTCTAAGCAAATTTAGTTTATATTTTTGCTTTAACAGTGCATGTCAGACCACAAACCAAGCCATGAAGACCAAGGAATTGTCTGTAGACCTCCGAGACAGGATTGTATTGAGGCACAGATCTGGGGAAGGGTACAGAAAAATTTCTGCAGCATTGAAGGTCCTAATGAGCACAGTGGCCTCCATCATCCGTAAATGGAAGAAGTTTGGAACCACCACGACTCTTCCTAGAGCTGGCCGCCCAGCCAAACTCAGCGATCCGGGGGGAAGTGCCTTAATCAGGGAGGTGACCAAGAACCCGATGGTCTCTCTGACAGATCTCCTGTTTTCAGTCAAGTTCTGAACAATTTTTGAAGACGTTAATTTATTCCCAAAGGTGGACAAAAACATTGTGTTGTAGTCTTTTTAAAGACCATTTTTATGGTCACATTACTCCTATGCTGTGATGGAGGAGTACAGACATTCAGAAAGATAAGAAATGTTTCTTGAGCAGCAAATCCGCATATTAGAATGTTTTCTGAAGGATCATGTGACACTGAAGACTGGAGTAACGATGCTGAAAATGTTTTGATCACAGGAATAAATTACATGTTACAATATATTAACATAGAAAACAGTTATTTTAAATTGTAATAATATTTCACAACATTGCTGTTTTGTATTTTTTTTTTTATAATTTAAACTTTGAGCATAAGAGACTTCTTTCAAAAACATAAAAAAACATAAATATTCCCAACTTTTAGCCGCCAGTGTACATGTTATTGCCATTGTGAAAAGAACTGTTTAGTCCAATGTTGGACATTTCCATTTTGACTGCTTAAAATTGTATTGTTATATTCTTTATTGAATTTATTCGTTGATATCATCATCATCATCACCTGGAACTCGCCGATTATTTTGAAAAGAATTTGACAGGTTGTGTCATTTTCACAATTTCGTATTAGCCTACAGAAGCAAATCTTAACTTGATTTAGGATTATTGTTATGTTCATGTTTGTTATCCCAGGACATTTTACAAATCCAGACCAGACGATGTTCTATGGCCATGTTCAGAATAAAGAGTAGCCTATCCATGTCACACAGTAACATTTAAGATTTTGGCCATATACCTATCCAAGTCACAGACAGTATCAATATCAGTAGGCTATACTTATTGTATTTCGACCACAATGTGTCACTGTGGGCTCAACGCTTCGCCCTCTCCTACTCTGACCTCCATTGCTATGTCTGAGGTAGACCACGCCCCCCTCATTACCCTACAGACAAAGAAATGTATAAATAAATAAATGTAGAAATGAATAAATGTATAAATAAATACATGTAAAAATAAATAAATGTAGAAATGAATAAATGTAGAAATGAATAAATGTGGGAATAAATAAAGGAATAAATAAATAAATATGGAAAAAATATATTTTTTGCTTTTCTATGTATATTTATTTGTATATGTATTTATTCATTTTTAATATTGGCAGCTTTAGAATTCCATAGGGTGTTTTGCTGTGTTTGTTGTCAAAATAAAAATTTATATATTTTTAATTATTAAAAAATGTAATTATTTTTTATATGAAAAGGTTAATTATGTTTTATATTTTTGTGATTAGATCAGATGACGTTTTAAGCTGTCATATGGTCATGTTACAATGTACCCCACCTGGGGCATGTTGTCACATTTCACTTCCATTCTCTCTGGGTAAATCATACATACATCAAGAACTTGTGCTATTAGTAGTATAACCAATACTATTCTCTGTTTACTTTGGCTGGTTCAATTTTCATAATTTCTAATCTCAACAATATAGGGGAATAGGCTATAGGGATCAGTGTGAAACTGCTTTTCCTCATCTGACTGTTATTAAGCAAATGCTGATCTGAGCTGTTTGTGGTGAGAGCCTATAAAGAGGCTACATAAGTGGCATTTCACACACATTCAACTTCCTGTTTTAAGACAACTTCAGCCATCTTAATGTTTGTTACCATGGCAGTAGATCATCTGCTTGCATTCTTCATCCTTCTCCTCATCTGTAACACAGGTAATACACTCAATTATTAAATGTGTATAAATAACTGAAATGTCCTGTTTTCTAGTGCTTTATCTTGTATAAAGCATCATGTTCAGTCTGCTGTAGTTCTCATGAACGGTCTCTGCTCCTGATGAGGAACTAAAGCACTGAAGAACAAGAGTTGTTCGTTTCTAACATTACTTACACTAGAGTGGATGTGGAATCATTTCTGGACTGAAAAACAAATGTAAATCTGTTTACAGACACCATTCAAGTTTTTTTTTTATTGGGATATGTTGGTTATATTTCATGAACCATGCATCATAGAAACAAGTATTTTATATCCATGGATTGATTCCCTCTCTCATGATCTAGATATTCCACAATATCTGTCAGATCATTTTTTGAAGTCATAATTTGTTTGTTTGGTTTTTGTTATCTGTGCCAAATGTTGCATGCATGTAGTCTACAGTGCTGTTGTCAATATTCATCAAACTTAACTTTGCCGCCTGAGAGCAATGAATAATGTACGGTCTGGTCTTTGACTAAAATATCTGCAACTCCAGAATGAATCCATAGTTTTGATCAGATCTGAACACAGAACATCACAAAACAGTTTCTCTGTCTCTCCTCAGGGTTCAGTGCTGAGATCTCTGTGTTTGTGCAGACGGGAGATTCTGTTCAACTGGATATACAGACACAGAAACTACCAGAGTTTAATATTTTATACTGGACAAAAGATAAATCCGAGAATATAGTTATGTTTATACATGGAAGTAAAGCAAAGACCTACAAGGACAGAGTGGATTTCAACACTGAAACCTTCTCTCTCACACTGAAGAACATGCAGAAGACAGACAGTGGACTCTACACAGCAAAAACAACTGGACCATCAAATAACAATATTGTTACCTACAGAGTATCTGTTATAGGTGAGTGTCAGTTATTTGTGATTTAATGTGTTCCTGCATAAGAGTATTTGTGTTCAATTTCTCACTTTTTTATAGTGTGCACATTTTAGCTTGTGGCACTTTTTTAATTCATCAGGTATTTAAGCAACTTCAATTAAAGCAAAAACAAAAGTCCTGATGATTTTTACTCTGACATTTTACATAAATAATTCAGATAAATGTAAAAAATTAATGTGAATGAATGTTTAGACCTTTTTAGAATCACTAGGCTGTTAAACTGTGAGTGTGATTCTGATGTTGGAGTAAATGTGTGTTTCAGACGCTGTGGAGGCTCCTGTCCTGACTGGACCCTCAAACTGGTCCAGTGATTCCTGTGCTATCAGTTTTACATGTAGAGGTCATGACCTCACACTCAGCTCCACTCTTATAAATGGCAGATGCTCTCCAGAGGAAGTGACATCACATGAGATCTACACGCTCATCCTGTACTGTAGTGAGGAATCCATCATCTGTAACCATAGCAACCCAGTTAGCTGGAAAAAAGACAGAATAAAAATTACTCATCTCTGTGGAGGTAAATATCTGCTTCTATTCAAGACATTTGTGTACATACAGCATAATCTACTTGTCTTTATTCTTTTGGTTTAGTATTCAGTGTTACATTTTAAATATTATTACTGTAAAGTTTACTATGAGTTGGCTGATTTATGCTGTTCTTCATCTCTTGCTTTCCAGAGAATGAAAGACATTCACCCTCACATGCTTCATCACTTTTTATGATTGTGATCATTCCTGGGATAATGGTTGCAGTGGGAGTGATAGTGTTTTCTGGTTTGCTGCTTTACTGTTGCTGCAAGAATAATAAAGGTATGTCCATCTCACAAATACTGAAAAACTGATCTCACATTCATTCATGACATAGTTTCTTTGGTACTGAAAACAAAGGTTTAAGAACAAGAAGACTTGTGATTATTGCACAGCCAAAAATTTGATTCACCAATAGGATTTGGCATCACTTTTTAACACACAGGGCATCCCTGCATTTGAGATCGACGTGCAGGAAACTCCATTGCTTTCAGTTGTTTGCCTTATGCATCAGATCAAGATGCATTTAATTCTCTGCATGTATTTCTAAAAGTAGAAGTGATTGGACCCACTTTATATTAGGTGGCCTTAACTACTATGCACTAACCATTTAATTCATATTTTGATACAATGCACTTATTGTGTACATACATGTTTTTACATTGTACAACTACTAACATTTAAAAAATTACCTGCATGTAATTACATCTGTCATTAATTTCTGTAGTTACATTTATAATTGATGTTGACCCTTCCCTTACACCTAACCCTACCCTTAAACTTACCCATAACACCACACCTGTCCCTAACTTTACCCGTATCCCACCTCAATATCAGCAAAAGTGTTTTGCAATACAATATGAACACAATAAGTACATTGTACTTATTTTTTTTATGTAAGTACATAGTAGTTAAGGCCACCTAATATAAAGTGGGATATGTATACCTATCCCTACCCTAAAGCTAACCTCTTTTCAACAATACAAAACACTTAACAGCCAAATAAAAGTAAAGTCACAGGTATTTATTTCAAAACCATGCCCATCGTGTCTGTGTTTTGACACCAAAGGTTTCTTACTGAAAGCAATAGAGTACCCCGCACGTCGAAAAATGGCACTAAAAGGTGAACCTGTGCATTAAAAAGTCCAAATGTGCCCTTTTATTATTAGAAAGAACTGTCTAGTGAATCCAGAAGACTGGCCAATATTAAACTTGTAGGCTGTCAGTCTGATATATGAGAGAAATCAAACATCTGACAGCGATCAAAAGCAAAGAAACATGTTTCCACACCGCCTGTAATCTGTGTAGTGAACTTCCATTCTGACCTCTCAGGTGTCAAACAGAGTGATGATACAGACTACGATGATGTTGAGGTGAGATTCAAATGACTGTTCATTCCTGCAGACGTCACAGATTATAAATGTCATGTGACCCAATACTGAATAATAACTGTTTCACATTCTGTAATGGTTTAATTTATTTATTTTCAGACTCTGGTGCAGAAGATGACAGGAGATACCTGGACCACCATCACCTACTGTACAGTAGGACACCAAACACCTTCATCTGCTCATGACTGTTAAAGCTCAGACTCAACTGGATAAAAAGAGTTTGATGATTGACTGGACTCACAAACAAAGCTTTAAAAAAAAAAAAGTTCCCTCTATTCCTTATTCTAGCGCTACTCTAAGCAATGTCCAAAACATAGTATTAAAGTACTTTAAGTATTTTATTACTTTTTGTGATTTTTCGGCTCTTCATTACAGATCGCTTCCTGTATTCCTCAGTTGTAAGTCGCTTTGGATAAAAGCGTCTGCTAAATGAATAAATATAAAAGTTAAAATCGTCATTTATCTCTTCATGACTCTTGTGGAAGTGTACAGATGCTCTTACTGTTGTGAATGAAACTTCAGTCAGTTACTGCAGATGTTATGAACAAGTGCTTCTCTGATTCCCTCATGTCACTTTAATATAGTTTCATGTACTGTAATCATACTGTTTATTGGTGTTTTGAATTTGCTAACTTTCTCTACCAGTTTTCTGTTGAACACGAGATTTTAAAATCTCAGTGGGACTAACCTGGTTAAGTACAGAATAAATTTGATCATACTTTAGAATAAATCAACATTTCAGCTGAAAGTGACCAAACTATTCATGTTCTCTTACGAGCGCTATAATTCCTGGAGAAAGCTATCCTGACTGAACTCACAGACAAAGCATTCCTGTTCAGCTCAAGGACAGTTGCTCAGGAGCTGCAGGATCCCTGAAGTACATCATTTGAGATCTGACATTTTCTGATATTTCTACACTTATGTTTTTGAATGGAAAAAGATGCTTTTTACAGTCAGATGGTGTAGTTATAACTTCTACCAGCAGAGGCTAACAGGGCCATGCTAACCAGATAAACTGAGCATTTGTTCTAGTTGGACTTTACAAATGTCACTTCAGATTTATCATCTAAACCTGTGTGTGGTTTGTATCATGAATGCAGTTTAACATTTATCTACTGTTACTCATTTAGATTTGTCTAGTTTATTGTTGGAATGTTTTCTGTGATTGATTCAAACTAATGTATGTATTCAGTTTTCATAGTTTCTAGTCTCATCTATATGCAGGTTATTAAAAGGCTTTAACTTTCGTAAACATTTCCTGCTTTATTTTTTAGTTTTGGAAGCATTAATTAAATCTAACTAAACTACTTGTCCAGCTGGGGATCATGACAAAAACTGAACTGAAGTGTTTGTTGTGAGGAGTTATGAAGAGGCTAGACAAGCGATTATTTGTAGATTATTCCCTCAGTGTCTATTCTCTCTATTCTCTTTCTGTTTGTGTCAATTGAGGAATGATACACACTGTCTTCAATATAAGTAGTTTTATCTGTTTCTTCATAGTTAACACAGAGACATAATTGGGTAACACTTTACAATAACAGTACATGAATAATCATGTATTAATACATTAATTAATAGTTAATTCAACATGAACTCATGATTAGTGAAGATATGAACTAATCATGAACAAATGAGGAGCTATCATGAACTAAGACAGGAGTCATAATGATTCATGCATGAATAACAGCAGCATTAATACATGTTAGTACATGTTTGATAATTAATGCATTAATTAACATGTATGGTTAAACTAAATCAAACAGTCTTTCTAAGAATGAATAACAAATATTTTGACTTTGAAATACATTTTAAAATGTATTAGTCGTCATAATTTAAACAATTTTTATCAGAAGCTTCATCATAAATATTACTGAAAGCCACAGGAATAGTTTTTCATAACTTTCACTGATCACCCTTATCAAACATAGAAAATAGTAAATCTGCTATATTTTATCTCAAAAGGTCTCAGTCTGTTTTGTGATATTCTCTTTCCCATCAAACTAAACCTACTGTGACTTATAACAGTTCCTGAGAAATCAGTTACCAAAAAATAACCAAACAGGAATCATGCAGTAAAGTCAGGAAGTGAGGGATCGTCTGCTGGGATCCATACAGTTCTCTCTCCACCCAGACACAGGCCGTGATGATACTGTACCTCCATTCTCTTAACTGGGCTGAATACTAGTTATACTAGTTACATGTGTATTTGATAGTAAGTTTGTGATAAATCATGAGCTGAATTTGATAAGTAGTTAACAGTGAATTTAATCATGATGTGCCCCCTCAAGTAAAGTCATGACACAATGATGGATTATCAAGCCATGAGTTGATGTTAGTGTATGGTTAGTTAATAATGAATTAATCATGATGTGTCCCCTCAAGTAAAGTCATGACATAGTCATACATTAACAAGCCATGAGTTGATGTTAGTGTATGGTAAGTTAATAATGAATTAATCATGATGTGCCCTCTCAAGTAAAGTCATGACATAGTCATACAGTAACAAGCCATGAGTTGATGTTAGTGTATGGTAAGTTAATAATGAATTAATCATGATGTGTCCCCTCAAGTAAAGTCATGACATAGTCATACAGTAACAAGCCATGAGTTGATGTTAGTGTATGGTAAGTTAACCATGAGATAGTAATGCCGTGCCCCCTGAAGTAAAGTCATGACACAATGATGCACTAACAATTCATTCATTACAAAATGAAAAAACATATACACTAAGAATCCTTATTCCTTTACACCCTTGGTACAAAAAAAACAAAGATAAAAAGTATTTGTAGGCTAGTTCTTTTATTTATATTTATATAATTAAACATACAGGGAGTGCAGAATTATTAGGCAAATGAGTATTTTGACCACATCATCCTCGTTATGCATGTTGTCTTACTCCAAGCTGTATAGGCTGGAAAGCCTACTACCAATTAAGCATATTAGGTGATGTGCATCTCTGTAATGAGAAGGGGTGTGGTCTAATGACATCAACACCCTATATCAGGTGTGCATAATTATTAGGCAACTTCCTTTCCTTTGGCAAAATGGGTCAAAAGAAGGACTTGACAGGCTCA
Source organism: Gobio occitaniae (assembly GCA_033150135.1). Taxonomy (NCBI): domain Eukaryota; kingdom Metazoa; phylum Chordata; class Actinopteri; order Cypriniformes; family Gobionidae; genus Gobio; species Gobio occitaniae. Next base: position 72,507 of record JARQWZ010005044.1, read on the forward strand.
GAAAAGTCAAAAATAGTGAGATATATTGCAGAGGGATGCAGCAGTCTTAAAATAGCCAAGCTTCTGAAGCGTGATCATCGAACAATCAAGCGTTTCATTCAAAATAGTCAACAGGGTCGCAAGAAGCGTGTGGAAAAACCAAGGCGCAAAATAACTGCCCGTGAACTGAGAAAAGTCAAGCGTGCAGCTGCCAAGATGCCACTTGCCACCAGTTTGGCCATATTTCAGAGCTGCAACATCACTGGAGTGCCCAAAAGCACAAGGTGTGCAATACTCAGAGACATGGCCAAGGTAAGAAAGTAGGGATGCACGATATATCGGCAACATATCGTTATCGGCCGATAAATGATTATTTTTGATGTTATCGTTATCGGTCCAATAAGAAAATTTGACCGATATAGTCAAGCCGATAGATAATGTATTATTTCCTTCAGCTGAGACGGACGCGCTGTCCACCATGATGGGTTTGAATTGCTCTAAATATGTTTGGAATCACTTCGAAAAGGAAAATACAGTTATGTGCAACATGTGCTGCGCAAGTCTTCTATAATCTACATAAAATGATAATGAGAATAGAATAGGCTGTAAAAGAGCGTTGTGTTTCAGCGCGTTTGTTGAGGGAAGAGCGCGCCCACGGAGTTACACCATGACGAGCACAGTCAAGTTCGCTTGTGCATTCACAGCCTTTTGTGCCATTGTAAGTTGTAATATTATATTTATTATTATTCTGTGTATGGAATATCATATAGGATGCGTTTGGTTGAGTTAATAAACGATGCAGTAAAGCACTTCATTGTACCGGTCTTTAGCTTCAGCGCGCGCCCACGGAGTTACACCTTCATGACGAGCACAGTCAAGTTTGCTTGTGCATTCACAGCCTTTTGTGCCATTGTAAGTTGTAATATTATATTTATTATTTTGTGTATATAATCCCATATAGGATGCGTTTGGTTGAGTTAATTAACGATGCAGTAAAGCACTTCATTGTACCGGCGCGCGCATTTCAAACAGAAATGCACAGCATTAATAACTACTGGGACTGTCCTATACATAACACTGCAATGAGAATATTTCTGTTATAAAACGTAGTGAATTCTCTGGGTTTAGTTGTTTTTCAGCACGCTGTTGTGGGAAGCGTCAACAACGCATTCTGACCAGCACAGTCAAGTTCGCTTGTGCATTCGCGTCATTTTAAGCATATGTAAGTCGTAATATTACGTTTTTGTAGTATAAACATCTGATTAAAGTCATATAGGATGTGTTTCGTTAAAGGTCCCATGGCATGGCATTTTTCTATTATTTTATAATGTTTCCTGAGGTGTACTTATATTGTTAGTATGATTTTTACATCATAAAATGTCATAATTTAGAAATAAAAGGCATTTTTTCAATACTGCTGTTTGCCCTGTGGCTGAAGGCCCTGTTACAAGAGGCGTGTCTGCTGTGAGACTTCAGTAAAAACGCCCACTGTTGTGATTGGCTGACATCTTTGCATTTGAAATAAGCGAAGGGGGCGTGGTTTAACGAGGTCTACGAGGCACGAGCAGGCACGAGCTGCTGCCAGAGAGACGGATGGACCTGAGTTCACTTCACATCAGTTCTGTCAGTCTCAGTTCAGGGTGAACTGTTGTAGTTACTAGAATACTTCAGGTTATTCGTCTATTTCTAGTCGGAGGGGCTGTCACTCATGTCAGAAAGTTAGTAACTCTAGTAAACTATGGATCAGCGCTGACTCGAGACGCGAACCGTTTAGAACGATTCAGTCCGATTTGGTGAACTGGTTCGGTTCACTAAAAAGAACCGGTTCAAAAGAATGATTCGTTCGCGAACCGGACATCACGGAGACGGAGCGATTGCTAACAAAGTTATTTATAGTAACTACTGAGTTATGAGAGCGCTGTCTGTCAGCGCGAGTTTATTGTGTTTGTATCTGAGAGTTCTGAATAAACACGAGTCCCAGTCACACCGAGTCTTCATCATTATTACCAACTTTGTAACACATGCAAAGTACCATTACAGCTGTCGAGATGAACGAGTTACGAGTAAGTGTTGATAATAGCATTATTTTTTAGATATGTTCCTACCATATGAAACGTGTCAGCATTGAGTACACAGCGCAAACAAAGACACAACAGCATTAATCGAATGTAATCCAGTTTATTGTGGGGAAAGTTGCCTAGCCCGGATATGCTCACCCCCTTCTGCTTAATCTTGCGCCGCGTTTGGTGCCTCCGCTGTGGGCCAGATGCAGTACTGGGGGTCGGGGATGTTGAAGGCCGAGCGCTCAGTGCAGCCCGAGCTTCGGCGTGTGTGAGGTTTATGAGCCGATGTTGAGCAGAAACGACTGTATGCACATTGTAGAACAGATAGACGCGACGAGGGCGTACAAAAACACTGACTCACAAGATAGAAAACACGAAAACACCGTTCTGTCGGGAGAGAGAGAAGCCGCAGCGTGTGCACGAATAATAAATAATTAGCTAACTTACACATCAGAAATAACTGATCACAGATCAGAAGGAACTGAAAAAAGACTTCTGTTTTCATTTGTACATCCAAACACTGAGAAACTGCCAGCGTTCACTCGTTCACAAGCAATGATCTCTCCAGGACAAATATAGCGTTTGCATGGGCGTGCCAGATTCTCTGGGCGGAGGAAAGGGAGGTAACCGTTCCTGCTTGGACGTCAAACCAGGAGACTTCAGGATTGGCTCGTCTGGGCTGTCATTTTCTCAAAGGCAGAGAAAGACAACCAGAACTCGGTTTTACACCGATCAACATTTCTATCCACTTGGGGACAATACTCAGGCTAGGGGAACTCATATTAATGTTGAAAAACCTCATAAAATGAAAATTTCATGCCATGGGACCTTTAAGTCAATAACCCGCAGTGCTTCACTGTACCGGTGATCATCTTAAGTTTCAGCACGCTCTCAAACAGGGGAAGAGCATCCACAGGAGTTATAACCCTTCACCTATGCGTGATTTTGTGCTAATATAAGTTGTAATATTATATTTATTTTGTATAAATATCTGATTGTTCTCATATATGATGCGTTTAGTTGTTAATTAAACTTCTAAGCGCTTCAGTTTATGGTTGTTCGTTCATTCTCTCCAGCTTCAGCGCGCTCTCAAACAGCAACATTATTCCTAATAGACTAGACTAATATTACAGATGTTTACTATAACTGTAATATTAAACTTTTTTTTTTTTCAAAAACACAGAAGCATTATTTTTTATAATTAGCACTTTTATTGTTCTCGTATCATTTCCATCAACAATATGGTTTGATTAAAACCATTTCTTTATCGTCTGTGCGGAGGTTATTTCATGCACTTGCATTCTGATTCTTTATTATGCAGCCTAAGTAATGCTGTTCAATTACTTGTTTGCATTATTTAGGTATATTATTTTTATTTTTTAGACAATATAATTTTTGGTAACATTTTACAAATAAGGTCTCATTTTATTAATGCATTAACTATCATGAACAAACCGAGAGCAATAACCTTTGTTTCTTTTAGTAATAAAATGTTTGTGTTTTGTAACAGTCCATTCACAGTTCATACCTAATGTTAAAAGACACAACTTTGGGTCTGAATATGTTGAGATTAACATGAACTAAAATTAATAAATCCTGTTGAAGTATTGTTCATTCATTGTTGGTTAACTAATACTAACAAAAATTAAACCTTATTGTAAAGTGTTAAAAAAAAAATTTTGGCCATAGGAGTGTAAAATTAATTTGAAAAGGTAAGGAATCTCACACTGGTTCAAATAGGCTACTGTAGTGTATAGGTTTGATTTATGTTGAAGTGTTTGGGACATGGCTTTTAATGGTGAGCCTTTTGTTTTTGTAATCAGGCTCTCAGAGTTTATTAAAATTTGTATTTAGATTTATCGGCCAATATATCGGTTATCGGCTTTCAAATATTAAGAATTATCGGTTATCGGTATCGGCCAAAATGTTCATATCGGTGCATCCCTATAAGAAAGGCAGAAAGTCGACCACCACTGAACAAGACACACAAGCTGAAACGTCAAGACTGGGCCAAGAAATATCTCAAGACTGATTTTTCTAAGGTTTTATGGACTGATGAAATGAGAGTGAGTCTTGATGGGCCAGATGGATGGGCCCGTGGCTGGATTGGTAAAGGGCAGAGAGCTCCAGTCCGACTCAGACGCCAGCAAGGTGGAGGTGGAGTACTGGTTTGGGCTGGTATCATCAAAGATGAGCTTGTGGGGCCTTGTTCACCTGATCTGAACCCCATTGAGAACCTGTGGTCCATCATCAAATGTGCGATTTACAAGGAGGGAAAACAGTACACCTCTCTGAACAGTGTCTGGGAGGCTGTGGTTGCTGCTGCACGCAATGTTGATGGTGAACAGATCAAAACACTGACAGAATCCATGGATGGCAGGCTTTTGAGTGTCCTTGCAAAGAAAGGTGGCTATATTGGTCACTGATTTGTTTTTGTTTGGTTTTTGAATGTCAGAAATGTATATTTGTGAATGTTGAGATATTGGTTTCACTGGTAAAAAATAAATAATTGAAATGGGTATAAATTTGTTTTTTGTTAAGTTGCCTAATAATTATGCACAGTAATAGTCACCTGCACACACAGATATCCCCCTAAAATAGCTAAAACTAAAAACTACTTCCAAAAATATTCAGCTTTGATATTAATGAGTTTGTGTTCATTGAGAACATGGTTGTTGTTTATTTATTAATGTTGTAAAATTAATCCTCAAATACAACTTGCCTAATAATTCTGCACTCCCTGTATATGGACTTAAAAGAAAGCCCAAACATACCTGTAAAGACACACATAAGGCATGTTTACATGTAAAACAGGGCGCATCCACCGACTAATGCTAATCGAAGCATATAAGTTACATTTAAACTATTAAAAAATACAGTTAATTAAAGTACACACCTCCATAAATATCCCAATACAACAATCATACAAACATGTCTTAAATTATTATTTAGGTTAACCAAAGCAGGCGACATATATTATTTGATGAAAATGCCAGCATTACCGAAGGAACACAACTAACGCGCTAGGAGCACCGAGAGCGCCACTAATGAGTATCCCACCAGAAACCAACCCTACATACGGTAGTTCCGGGAAGAAAACTAGCTGTGACTAAACGTAGCCTAATTGAACTATAAAAATCTGAAAACGGTTTATATCAAATTAAAAATGATTAGTGATAATTATAAGTCTATTTTCCACGTTTGATTAGACAAATGTGTGTAATTAATGGCTCACAAAAATAGCTAAAAATCACAAAGTTGCAGATGGCAGATTATAATAGGCTATTACAGTTTAAATTATGACAGTATTAAATCACATGTTTAATTCAAAGTCAGAGTACTTCTTAATTATTCTTAAGGAGCCTGTTTGATTTAGTTTAACCATACATGTTAATTAATGCATTAATTATCAAACATGTACTAACATGTATTAATGCTGCTGTTATTCATGCATGAATCATTAGGACTCCTGTCTTAGTTCATGATAGCTCCTCATTTGTTCATGATTAGTTCATATCTTCACTAATCATGAGTTCATGTTTAATAAACTATTAATTAATGTATTAAAACATGATTATTCATGTACTGTTATTGTAAAGTGTTACCCATAATTGTAATCTGATTATGCACTTTAAAATGTAACAGTCTATTTACAAGTGATTGCATAATTCACATGTACTTCATTACTGTTCAACATGGCTGGTTGTAGAAGAACTCTGGACTGGAAACACTGTCACTTGTTCCTCATAGTAATTTTAATGTTCTTCCTCTATAGAGAAATCTCTCCCCACTAACTCTAAATCAGTTCTTTGCTTGTGTCTTTAAATAGTGTTTGACTGCAGCACTTCAAACCACACACATGAAATGTGTTAGTGTGATGAGACTGAATATTGAGAGTAATCATTTGGAAAAACAATTAAAATATATAGTTAGTATTTAGTGTTTGTGGTGAGAGAGTGTCATTTCACACACATTCGACTTCCTGTTTTAAGACAACTTTAGCCATCTTAATGTTTGTTACAATGGCAGTAGATCATCTGCTTGCATTCTCCATCCTTCTCCTCATCTTTAACACAGGTAAAGCACTGAATTATTAAATGTGTATAAATAACTGAAATGTCTTGTTTTCTAGTGCTTTATCTTGTATAAAGCATCATGTTCAGTCTGCTGTAGTTCTCATGAACGATCTCTGCTCCTGATGAGAAACTAAAGCACTAAAGAGCAAGAGTTGTTCGTTTCTAACATTACTTACACTAGAGTGGATGTGGAATCATTTCTGGACTGAAAAACAAATGGAAATCTGTTTACAGACACCATTAGAGATTTGTATTTATTGGGATATGTTGGTTTGACACCTGAGAGGTCAGAATGGAAGTTCACTGCACAGATTACAGGCGGTGTGGAAACATGTTTGACAAAATGCAGGGATGCCCTGTGTGTTAAAAAATGATGCCAAATCCTATTGGTGAATCAAATTTTTGGCTCTGCAATAATCACACGTCTTCTTGTTCTTAAACCTTTGTTTTCAGTACCAAAGAAACAATTTCAGGTATGAATGTGAGATCAGTTTTTCAGTATTTGTGAGATGGACATACCTTTATTATTCTTGCAGCAACAGTAAAGCAGCAAACCAGAAAACACTATCACTCCCACTGCAACCATTATCCCAGTAATGATCACAATTTTAGAAAGTGATGAATCACGTGAGGGTGAATGTCTTTGATTCTCTGGAAAGCAAGAGATGAAGAACAGCATAAATCAGCCAATTCATTGTAAACTTTACAGTAATAATATTTAATAATATAACACTGAATAGTAAACCAAAAGCAGTTTGATTTTTGAGAATAAAGACAAGTAGATTATGCTGTATGTACACAAATGTCTTGAATAGAAGCAGATATTTACCTCCACAGAGATGAGTAATATTTATTCTGTCTGTTTTCCAGCTAACTGTGTTGCTATGGTTACAGATGATGGATTCCTCAGTGCAGTACAGGATGAGAGTGTAGAGCTCATGTGATGTCACTTCCTCTGGAGAGCATCTGTCATTTATAAGAGTGGAGCTGAGTGTGAGGTCATGACCTCTACATGTAAAACTGCTAACACAGGAATCACTGGACCAGTTTGAGGGTCCAGTCAGGACAGGAGCCTCCACAGCGTCTGAAACACACATTTATTCCAACATCAGAATCACACTCACAGTGTAACGAAGGCTACGCTTAAAGATGATAAGGGCTGATTTTGATTGCAGTGAACCAGGTGTGTCGGTCAGAACACCACAGAGAGAAGCATCAATTTGAACTGATTTTATTTTCACTGGTATGAAATATTAACAGGAGAGGGAGTCAGCCTTTACATGAGCCTTAACGAGAAGGAGTTTGAGCTAAACAGTGCAGTGGACTGTGGAGGGCTTCCTTTACGGCCTGCAGAGAGAATGGATCCTAGCTTTGCTTGACCCTGAAGGTGATGGCCGATAAACATGCAAAGGGACAATGACCCAAATGCGTGAGCAGGTTGAGCACATTTAGTGGAGACTTAGATTTAGTAGGTGCACAGTCAGTGAGTCCTGCTTTAATTGACGTAGAACTGGCTCATAAGTGGGCCGAATACTCATTAACAGACGTAGACGTGTTTGGTATGCTCGTAGTTGAGATGTAGATGTACAGTATTATGAGTGTGTGGTTTCTCTGCAACACACAAAGAGCAATACTCAAATAACAGCAACATCAGTACAAATAATCATCATTCACATACTGACTATAGGCTGCTCCCTTCAGACAATGACAATGATCCATAAACACCTGATATAACATTTCCATCACATTTACTTTCACTATTTATCTACATTATTTACTAAAACATTATTAACATTATAATTCTGAACTTTGAAGATCCACACATAAGTTATAATAACTGGCACGGATTAGTTAACATTGCCATGTAACATTATACAGCCGATCACTGCCTCATTACAGATAACGAGCATCAATCAACATTGAAGGAGTAAAGTACTCACTCGTTATAGGACGCACACAAACACAAGAAACATCTAATCAGAGTGATGCACGTCTTCAGCCATTCCTGAATGCGGCAAACTGATTTCGGACAGCTGCTGAGGTAATCTGCTGTTCGCGCCGTACTGAATGAACAGTGTCCCCCAGTTACCCACTTGTTTTGGCACTGCCCTTTTGTCCAGAGTTTCTGGTCTGAAATTTGTAATTTTATTGTAAAAAAAAATTGAGAAAGATTTCAAGTTGTATTGGAAGGATGTTCTTTTCGGCTTGTATGACCTCAACAGAATTAAGTCTAGGCCTAATGAAACTTTCATTATTAATCTCATTATTCTCTTGGCAAAATTTTACATTCATAAATGTAAGTTTGCGCATTCCAAAACATCTTTTATTGCTTTTAACATTGAGGTCAAGCAATATATCAACACGATAAAGTATTCTCTTAATCAAAAGGCAACAAAAACTGTGAAGGTGTGTAAGCAATTTGATATATTTTTGTAAGTCTGTACTTCCCCTGGTTGTATATGTTGTATGAGTCTTTTATTTATTTTTATTTTTATTTTTATTTTTTTTTGTTTATGTTAAAAAAAAAAAAAAAAAAAATTGCAATGTTGGAAACTGCACAATATGTTATTTTTATATGTGTATGCTCATGTTAACTGTGCAATTTTTGAATAATAAAAAAAAATGAACAGTGTCCCTTCCGGTTGCTCGCGCCACAGACTTTCATAATAAGAGTCTCACTAGAGTAGCGCAATAGTGCTCTGACATTATCATAAGTGGCCTTTTGCACACACAGTTTAACAGCCCAGTGATTCTAAAAATGTCTAAACATTCATTCAAATTTATTTTTTACATTTATCTGCATTATTTATGTAAAATGTCAGAGTAAAAATAATCAGGACTTTTGTTTTTGCTTTAATTGAAGTTGCTTAAAAACCTGATGAATTAAAAAAGTGCCACAAGCTAAAATGTGCACACTATATAAAAGTGAGAAATTAAATGTGATGGGAGCAAAGTATTATAATGATTATTGAGATGAATGCATACTTGATGTACATTTTAATGTTATTTTTGTTTGTTCCTTGTTTAAGTGCTGTGTATTGCCATGCTTGTTGTCTTGTAACTCATCTGTTAACAGGCTAATCAGTAATCCAGCGTGATAGGCTGGTTAGAGAAAAGGTGGAGACTGTTCCCCTTTAAGACCGTGCTTGAGAGACAGAGGGGTGTGTCGGCTGGGTTTTTTTGGAAAGGAGAGGACCTGTGCCGTGTTGGGTGACGGGTGTTTGGTGGATGGCGGCAAATGCAGCGAAATCGATCATGTCAAAGTATAAGAAAAATTATAGTGGAAATGGACCAGAGACACTAGTTAGTGTTGATGATACGGATGTGGAAGATGATCAAATGGAATTAGGAAAGACAGGAGAAGAGAGGAATTTAGATATAAGGGAAGATGTAGGTACAAAGAAAAGAAAGAAAAAACATCAGATAGAGGTAAGAAGTTCAGGGGAGAGTGGAAATGACCAGGAGGTGAGGAATGTAAATCTGGATGAGTTGAAGGTAATATTGAAATTTAAAGAGGATGGTGGAATGCGAAAGGTAAGTCCAATTGTATTAACAAAAGAGTTGAGGAAAGTAGTTGGAGAAATTAAGATTGCAAAAGTGTTAAGTAATGGAGATTTGATGATTGTTTGTAATAGTGAAGAGCAAAGAAGGAAAGTGATGAAGATTAAAGTAATGTGTAAGCAGGAAGTGGTGAGTAGTAAGATTGTAGGACAGAGGCAGTGGGTAAGTGGAGTAATATCTGGAGTGCCATTAGGAGTGACTATGGAAGAGCTTAAAAGTAACATTAGTGGAGGGAAAGTAGTTGGTGCTAGGCGATTGTTTATGAGTAGAGAAGGGAACAGAATGGAGAGTCTCTCTGTTGAGCTTAGGTTTGAAGGAGTTATATTGCCAGATAAGGTCAAGCTTGGATTTATCAGTTATTCAGTGAGGCCCTTTGTGCCTCCTCCGTTAAGATGTTATAATTGTCAAAAATACGGGCATGTTGCTATGGTGTGTAAAGCTAAGAAACGATGTGCAAGATGTGGAGGTGAACATGATTATGGCAAATGTGAAGGAGCAGGACCAAAATGTTGCAACTGTGGAGGGGAGCATAGTGTTGCGTTTGGAGGATGTGAGGTGAGGAAGAAAGCAATTGAAGTACAGAATGAGAGAGCCAAGAGGAATATAACATATGCTGAAGCTGTTAAAGTGGTTGATACAAGGAATAGAGAGAAAGGAAAAGAGAGGGATGTGCAAAAAGAGAGGAGAATTGAGGAAATATCAGAGATGGAAGGTAGGATCACAGAAGAGACAATGATTGTAAGTAAAGTAAATTTCTTGTTGTTCGTAGCTGAAGTTATTAATTGTACTGCACAAACTGAAAAGAAGACAACTAAGATTCAAATTATAGTCAAGGCAGCAGAGAGATTCTTGGGAGTAAAGGACATATCATGGGAAATGGTTAGGGATGGGCTGATTAGTGAGATACAATCTAGCCAGGAAGCATGGTTTGGATAGAAGGATGATTTTAATTTTACAATGGAATGCGAGAAGTCTTGTGGCTAATGGATTGGAGTTTAAAGGTGTTATTAATGGGATGGAAGTTAAACCGGATCTGATATGTATACAAGAGTCATGGCTTAAACCTAGATTTGATTTTGTTATTAAAGGATATGTGAGTGAGAAAAGAGATAGAGAGGAGGGAAATGTGGGAGGGTGTATTACTCAGATTAAGGAAAGAATGCAATATAGATCATTAGGCAAAGGTGTAACACAAGAGTATGTTGTAGTAGAAGTATGGGTGAATGGAATAAAGTATGTAATAATAAACTTTTATAATCCTTGTAAGAAATTAGTGTTGAGTGAGTTAGAACAAATAGAGGGTCTTAATGAAGATAGGGTAATTTGGTGTGGGGATTTTAATGCACAGAGCATGTTATGGGGAGGTTTAGTGACAGATTGTAATGGAATGGTGGTGGAAGATTTGATAGATCGGAGAAATTTGGTGTGTCTGAATGATGGGGGTAATACAAGAATAGATGTGGCTACAGGTAAAGAGTCTGTGTTAGATCTAACAATGGTGTCTGATTCAATAGCAGGAAGTGCTGAGTGGGAAGTAATGCGACAAGATACTATTGGGAGTGATCATTATCCAATAATGATATCTGTTAGTGTAAATGTGAGAGGAAGTAAGGTGAGTCAAGGAAATATTGGTAGCTGGAGGTTTGATAAAGCGAATTGGGAAGAATTCATGAGTCTGAGTGAAGAGGGATTAAAGAATATTATAATAGAATCAGAAAGATCTGTAGAAATGATTAGTGATGATGTTGTTTATGCTATTCAAGTAGCAGCAAATAAATATATACCAAAAAGGAAAGGACGTAGGAAGAATAAGATAGTTCCATGGTGGACTGAAGAATGTACTAGTGCAATTAGAAGGAAAAGGAAAGCATTTAGGATAGTTAAGAAAACACATAATTTTCAAGATTTAATAGAGTATAAACAAGCACAAGCTGAGGTAAGGAGGATAATAAGGAAAGCCAGAAAACAGTATTGGATGGATTATTGTGATGAAATTGGGAAGAATACTCCAGTAGAGGAAGTATGGGGTATGATTAAGAAAATGAAAGGGATTCAAAAGTGTAATGGGTATCCAGTTTTAAGTATGGAGGGAGAAGTAGCTGTGGAGGATGGAGATAAAGTGGAAATGTTTTTAAAGGCATTTATAAAAGTAAATAGTTCAGAAAATTTGACTGAACAGAGTAGGAAAATGAGAGAGAGTGTGATGAAGGAATATCCTGATATAAAGAAGAAAAAAGAGGCTGAAGATAATTTGTTAGATGTACCATTTTCTATGAGTGAGTTAAAGAGTGCAGTAAGAAGAATGAAACAATCTACTCCAGGAGTGGATGGGATTAGTTACTGTATGATGAAACATTTTAGTGAAACATCAATGGAAGTGATTTTAACATTTTATAATAGAATATGGATAGAAGGTATACTTCCTCAAAGTTGGAAGGAAGCATTAATTATACCTATTAAAAAGCCTGGGAAAGATCCAAGTAATCCTATAAATTATCGTCCAATAGCTTTAACTTCTCATTTATGTAAGGTAATGGAGAGAATGATAGCTGATAGATTGAATTATCATTTGGAAAAAATTAAATGGTTTTTTTCTTATCAAAGTGGGTTTAGGTGTGGTAGAGGGACTATGGATCCAATAGTATCTTTAGAAGATGAAATAAGAAAGGCATTTATAAATAAGGAGAGTGTCTTTGCTGTTTTCTTTGATATAGAAAAGGCTTATGATATGTTGTGGAAAGAGGGGTTATTAATAAAGTTACAGAAAATGAGTATAAAAGGAAGAATGTATAATTGGATAAAAGAGTTTTTAATTGGAAGAAGTATTCGAGTAAAGGTGGGTGGAGCTATATCTTTAAGTGGAGCAATTGATAATGGTACACCTCAGGGCAGTGTAATAAGTCCACTTTTATTTATTATTATGATTAATGATGTTTTCTCAAGGATTGATAGAAGTATGGGGAAATCATTGTTTGCTGATGATGGGGCTATCTGGTTTAGAGGAAAGAATATAGATTATAACATAAAGAAATTGCAAAGTGCGCTAAATGAAGTTGAAAAGTGGTCAGGGGAAAATGGTTTTAAGTTTTCAGTGGAAAAAACAAAAATAATACTTTTTACTAAAATGAGGAGGAATGTGGATGTTAAGTTAAAATTATACAAAAAAGAATTAGAGCGTGTAAGTATAGTAAGATTTCTAGGAGTTTGGTTTGATAGTAGATTAACTTGGAGAGAACATGTTGAAAAAATGGTGGGAAGATGTAAGCGTGTAGTGAATGTAATGAGATGTATTTCAGGTCAGGAATGGGGAGCAGATAGATTGGCTTTAAAAACTATATATATATCTATGATAAGATCTATAATTGATTATGGTTGTATTGTATATGGTTCTGCAAATAAATCTCATTTAATTAAATTAGAGCGAATTCAGTCTCAAGCATTAAGAATTTGCTGCGGAGCATATCCAACTTCTCCAGTTTCGGCTCTTCAGGTAGAGATGGGTGAAATGCCTTTGCATATAAGAAGACAGCAATTAATGGCATCTTATTGGGCAAATTTAAAAGGTCAGAGTGAGGAACACCCGACAAGGAAAGTAATGAGTCCTAGTTGGGAATATGAGAAGAGAGAGTGTAGTAGTTTTGGATGGAGTGTGAGGAAATTGGTTAGAGATATGAGATTGGAGGAGGTTGGATATGCTCCAATAATTCCTTTATCTCGAGTACCATTATGGATCATGCCCCAACCAGAAGTAGATTTAAGTTTATTAGAAAAAAGGCAAAAGGAAGGTTCATATGAAACAGAAGTATATAATGTAAGGGAGTATATTGGGTCAAGATATGGAGAATATATGCACATTTTTACAGATGCTTCAAAAGATTCAAAAACTGGTCATGTGGGTTCTGCATTCATTATTCCAAAGGTTAAAGTGTATAAGAATAAAAGGATATCAGATTGTTTATCGGTGTATACTGGAGAGATGTTTGCAATAATTATGGCAATAAGGTGGATTAGGGAAGTTAAAATATCCAAGGCAGTAATATGTTCAGATTGTAGTTCAGCTCTAATAAGTTTGAAGGAGATGAAGTCAGAAACAAGACAGGATATGGTAATAGAGATAGTTCAAGAATTATATTCAATTAAACAAGCTAATTTAGAGGTACAGTTTTTGTGGGTTCCAGCTCACATTGGGTTGAGAGGTAATGAGGAGGCGGATGCATTAGCAAAAAAGGCAATAGACCGAGAAATAGTAGATATACAGATTTTATTTAGTAGGTCAGAAATTAAATCAATTATTAAAAAGAATATTCTGAAATTATGGCAGCAATATTGGGACAATGAACTAAAAGGTAGACATATGCATCAAATACAGTCAATAGTGGGTAAGGGAAGAATATCAGGTAGGAATAGGATTGAAGAGAATATGATTACAAGACTAAGATTGGGGCATACAAGATTGAATAGCACATTGCACTTAATAAGTAAGCATCCAACAGGTTTATGTGAGGTATGTGAAGTTAGTGAAACAGTTGAACATGTAATAATGCACTGTAGGAGATATAAGGTTGAAAGGAAAGAGTTGAAGGAGGAATTAAATAATATAGGAGTTAAGTTGAATATTCAAAATGTATTAAAATCAGATAGGACTATAATAAATTTATTGGTAGATTATTTGGGTAGTACTGGGTTAAATAAGCGTATTTAAAATAGGTTGTTTTTTTTTTTTGTTTGTTTTTTTTTTTTTTTTTTTTTCCTGTCATGGGGGCTGAGAGTGGACGGAGGAGCTGAACACGCAGCGCCGGATGAAATTCGATGATGTCTCTATGCGGGTAAATAAAGGGAATTTATGTTGGGTAGAGAGATAGAGGAAATGTCAATGGTCCATTTCGGCTATAGGTGGCGGTAATGCACGTATTTGTTTGCGATCCGCCGTAAAAACAAGAAGAAGAAGAAGAAGAAGAGGGGTGTGTCGGTGGGTCTGGGTGAGTGTGGGGAGGAGCCCCCGGCGGTTGGCAGAGACTGAGCTGTGACTGGAGTGGAGATGGCAGGAAATGATGACGTTTCAGGAAGTGAGATGGAAGAAGTAGAAGAGGGAACTTTGAATGATGAAGGGTGGAAGCTAATATCTAGGAAAGGAAAAAGGAAAAAATCTAGAGGAATTAGCAGTAACACGGATAGCGATGGGGAACAAACATTGCGGCAAGAAGGGAATAACATGGAGGATTATAAGGTAATCATTAAATTTGAAACCCCAGGCTCCCGAAATCCCTTAAAACTTACTAAAGAGTTAAAGACTAAACTGGGTATCATTGAGCATGCAAAATTACTAAGAGACGGAAATCTGTTAGTGATGTGCAAAAATAGCAATCAGTGTGACAAGGCTTTAAAAATAAAATCGATCATGGGGAAGTCAGTGAAATGTGTTAGATGGGAAGTGAGGAAAAGGGTGAAAGGAGTTATATATGGAGTACCAGTAGAAATGTCTGAAGCAGAGATCAAGAATAACATTATGGGTGTTAAAGTGATCCAAGTTAAGCGATTGTCGTTTGTAAGAAATGGGGTGAAAAGGGATAGTCTGTCGGTACTTGTGCATTTTCAAGAAGACATTCTACCGTCTAGAGTGAAGGTTGGGTTTTTGAGCTATGTTGTAAGAGAATATGTAGCACCACCTATTAGATGTTATAAATGTCAAAGGTATGGACACGTAGCAGCGATCTGTAAAGGAAAGCAAAGATGTGGAAAATGCGCTGGTGAACATCAGTATGGAGAATGTAGTGAGAAGGATAAGTTGAAATGCTGTAACTGTGGGGGTGAACACAGTGCTGCGTATGGAGGATGTGAAGCTCGGAAAAAAGCAGCTGAAGTACAGAAAGTTAAAGTAGCAACAGGAATATCATACGCAGAAGCAATCAAAAGAGTAAAAGACTCAACTCAAATGACAATAGGATTTGAAAACATAAAAGTAGTGAAACTTCCTGAAAAAGAAATCCATCCGTGCAAACTTAAAGATTCAGTAGTGTTGAATCGGACAGAATTCTTGACCTTTATGGCTGAAGTGGTGAATTGTTCTGCACAAACTAGCAGTAGAACAGAAAGGATTAAGATAATCATTAGAGCAGCAGAGAAATACCTGAAGATAACAGATGTAACCGTAGACTCAATTAATGAAGCACTAAAAGGCGGAATATCAGGAACACAAGGAACGTATGGTGAAGGTATATGAAAGGACTGAATATAATTCAGTGGAATGCCAGAAGTCTAATATCAAATGGACAGGAATTTAAACATTTTTTAGAAGATGTACAGCAGAAACCAGATATTATATGTATACAGGAGACATGGCTTAAACCTCATCTTGATTTTATTTTACATGGGTATGAGGTAGTACGTAAGGATAGGGAATTAGGAAATGGGGGAGGAGTAGCTACCTTTATCAAACAAGGTTTAAATTATAAGGAAATAAATAATAAGGAACAAGAAGTGGTTTCTGTGGAAATATGGTATAGTAATAGGAGTATTATTGTGATAAATTTATATAATCCGTGTAAAAAACTTAATAAGGAGGCACTTGGGAATATTGGGAGATATAATGGAAAGAAGGTTTTTTGGTGTGGGGATTTTAATGCACATAATACCATATGGGGGAGTGTTTATACAGATTTTAATGGTAAT
>JARQWZ010005045.1:0-60000 GCA_033150135.1 Gobio occitaniae
AGTGTGTGTGTGTGTGTGATGGGTAGGTGCAGGGGCAGTGTGTGTGTGTGTGTGTGTGTTGTGTGTGTGTGTGTGTTTGTGTGTTGATGGGGTAGGTTTAGGGCAGGGACAGTGTGTGTGTGTGTGTGTGTGTGTGTGTGTGTGTGTGATGGGTAGGTTTAGGGGCAGGGGCAGTGTGTGTGTGTGTGTGATGGGTAGGTGCAGGGGCAGTGTGTGTGTGTGTGTGTGTGTGTGTGTGTGTGTGTGTGTGTGTGTGTGTGTGTGTGTGTGTGTGTGTGTGTGTGTGTGTGTGTGTGTGTGTGTGTGTTTGTGTGTGTGATGGGTAGGTTTAGGGCAGGGGCAGTGTGTATGTGTGTGTGATGGGTAGGTTTAGGGGAAGGGGCAGTGTGTGTGTGTGTGTGTGTGTGTGTGTGCGCGTGTGTGTGTTACCCGTTTGCCAGTGAAGCAGTGTGGCCGTGGAGTGCTGAGTCTGGGAAGAGTCTCTCCAGCCGTGGCCTCTCTCTCCTCCAGTAAACCGTGACAGGAGGAGACCGTGATCAGATCCACCCGGTGCCCGTCCAGAGAGTCACAGAGTCCGCTCGCGGTGATAATATATGCCCTCCACCGGACTAGAGAAGAAGAAGAAGAGGCAATTCAAATATACTTCACACACACATGAGCTTCCCATTCTCAATCCGTCGGGTTTAATATGGAGTCGGCCACCCTTTGCAGCTCTAACCATAGATATAATAAAGGCCCTAGATGTCCTCGTCCGCGCTGCTGGCCAATGGAGGTCGACGTCTGCACTCGGCGGCCATCTTGTCACCCTCAGCTCGCTCACTCCTAACATTGTGTTTAAATGGTGCGTGTACTTTTTAAATAACCTTACATTTTCTACCGATTTTCAAACTGTTTGGTTTGTTATAAACGTCAGAGAATGTAGTATGACACTGCATACTTATTCATAATTTGTTCAAGCATCCAGAATTATAGCCACGTTAAGAACGTTTGTAAGAAACAGATCACATGTTCAACTCCACACACACCAGATCACATGTTCAACTCCACACACACCAGATCACATGTTCAACTCCACACACACCAGATCACATGTTCAACTCCACACACACCAGATCACATGTTCAACTCCACACACACAGATCACATGTTCAACTCCACACACACCATGATCACATGTTCAACTCCACACACACCAGATCACATGATCAACTCCACACACACCAGATCACATGATCAAATCACACACACCAGATCACATGTTCAATCCACACACACCAGATCACATGTTCAACTCCACACACACCAGATCACATGTTCAACTCCACACACACCAGATCACATGATCAACTCCACACACACCAGATCACATGTTCTAACTCCACACACACCAGATACATGATCAACTCCACACACACAGATCACAATGTTCAACTCCACACCACACCAGATCACATGTCAACTCCACACACACCAGATCACATGTTCAACTCCACACACACAAATCACATGTTCAACTCCACACACACCAGATCACATGTTCAACTCCACACACACCAGATCACATGATCAACTCACACACACCAGTCACATGATCAACTCCACACACACCAGATCACGTGTTCAACTCCACACACACCAGATCACATGATCAACTCCACACACATCAGATCACGTGTTCAACTCCACACACACCAGAACACATGTTCAGCTCCACACACACCAGATCACATGATCAACTCCACACACACACCAGATCACATGTTCAGCTCCACACACACCAAATCACGTGTTCATCTCCACACACACCAGATCACGTGTTCAACTCCACACACACCACACCAGATCACATGTCAACTCCACACACACCAGATCACATGATCAACTCCACACACACACACACACCAGATCACATGTCAACTCCACACACACCAGATCACATGATCAACTCCACACACACACACACACCAGATCACATGTTCAACTCCACACACACCAGATCACATTTCAGCTCCACACACACCAGATCACATGTTCAACTCCACACACACCAGATCACATGTTCAACTCCACACACACCAGATCACCATGATCAACTCACACACACCAGATCACATGAACAACCTCCACACACACCAGATCACATGTTCAGCTCCACACACACCAAATCACGTGTTCATCTCCACACACACCAATCACTTGTTCAACTCCACACACACACCAGATCACATGTCAACTCCACACACACCAGATCACATGATCAACTCCACACACACACACACACCAGATCACCATGTTCAACTCCACACACACCAGATCACATGATCAACTCCACACAGCACACACACACCAGAGCACATGTTCAACTCCACACACACCAGATCACATGTCATCAGCTCACACACACCAGATCACATGTTCAACTCCACACTCACCAGATCACATGTTCAACCTCCACACACACCAGATCACATGATCAACTCCACACACACCAGATCACATGATCAACTCCACACACACCATGATCACGTGTTCAACTCCACACACACCAGATCACATGTTCAACTCCACACACACCAGATCACATGTTCAACTCCACACACACCAGATCACATGTTCAGCACTCCACACACACCAGATCACATGTTCAACTCCACACACACCAGATCACATGTTCAACTCCACACACACCAGATCACATTTTTAACTTCACACACACCAGATCATATGTTCAACTCCACACACACCAGATCACATGTTCAACTCCACACACACCAAATCACATGTTCAACTCCACACACACCAGATCACATGATCAACTCCACACACACCAGATCACATGTTCAACTCCACACACACCAGATCACATGATCAACTCCACACACACCAGATCACATGATCAACTCCACACACACCAGATCACATGTTCAACTCCACACACACCAAATCACATGTTCAACTCCACACACACCAGATCACATGTTCAACTCCACACACACCAGATCACATGTTCAACTCCACACACACCAGATCACATGTCAACTCCACACACACCAGATCATATGATCAACTCCACACACACCAGATCACATGATCAACTCCACACAACACCAGATCACATGATCAACTCCACACACACCAGATCACATGATCAACTCCACACACACCAGATCACATGATCAACTCCACACACACCAGACTCACATGTTCAGCTCCACACACACCAGATCACATGTTCAGCTCCACACACACCAGATCACATGTTCAGCTCCACACACACCAGATCACATGTTCAACTCCACACACACCAGATCACGTGTTCAACTCCACACACACCAGATCACGTGTTCAACTCCACACACACCAGATCACGTGTTCAACTCCACACACACCAGATCACATCAGATCACGTGTTCAACTCCACACACACCAGATCACATGTTCAGCTCCACACACACCAGATCACATGATCAACTCCACACACACACCAGATCACATGTTCAGCTCCACACACACCAAATCACGTGTTCATCTCCACACACACCAGATCACGTGTTCAACTCCACACACACACACCAGATCACATGTTGAACTCCACACACACCAGATCACATGATCAACTCCACACACACACACACACACCAGATCACATGTTCAACTCCACACACACCAGATCACATGATCAACTCCACACACACACCAGATCACATGTTCAACTCCACACACACCAGATCACATGTTCAGCTCCACACACACCAGATCACATGTTCAACTCCACACACACCAGATCACATGTTCAACTCCACACACACCAGATCACATGTTCAACTCCACACACACCAGATCACATGATCAACTCCACACACACCAGATCACATGATCAACTCCACACACACCAGATCACATGATCAACTCCACACACACCAGATCACATGTTCAGCTCCACACACACCAGATCACATGTTCAGCTCCACACACACCAGATCACATGTTCAGCTCCACACACACCAGATCACATGTTCAACTCCACACACACCAGATCACGTGTTCAACTCCACACACACCAGATCACGTGTTCAACTCCACACACACCAGATCACATGTTCAGCTCCACACACACCAGATCACATGTTCAGCTCCACACACACCAGATCACATGTTCAGCTCCACACACACCAGATCACATGTTCAACTCCACACACACCAGATCACGTGTTCAACTCCACACACACCAGATCACGTGTTCAACTCCACACACACCAGATCACATCAGATCACGTGTTCAACTCCACACACACCAGATCACATGTTCAGCTCCACACACACCAGATCACATGATCAACTCCACACACACACCAGATCACATGTTCAGCTCCACACACACCAAATCACGTGTTCATCTCCACACACACCAGATCACGTGTTCAACTCCACACACACACCAGATCACATGTTCAACTCCACACACACCAGATCACATGATCAACTCCACACACACACACACACACACCAGATCACATGTTCAACTCCACACACACCAGATCACATGATCAACTCCACACACACACCAGATCACATGTTCAACTCCACACACACCAGATCACATGTTCAACTCCACACACACCAGATCACATGTTCAACTCCACACACACCAGATCACATGTTCAACTCCACACACACCAGATCACATGATCAACTCCACACACACCAGATCACATGATCAACTCCACACACACCAGATCACATGTTCAACTCCACACACACCAGATCACATGATCAACTCCCACACACACCAGATCACATGATCAACTCCACACACACCAGATCACATGTTCAACTCCACACACACCAGATCACGTGTTCAACTCCACACACACCAGATCACATGATCAACTCCACACACACCAGATCACATGTTCAGCTCCACACACACCAGATCACATGTTCAGCTCCACACACACCAGATCACATGATCAACTCCACACACACACCAGATCACATGTTCAACTCCACACACACCAGATCACATGATCAACTCCACACACACACCAGATCACATGTTCAACTCCACACACACCAGATCACGTGTTCAACTCCACACACACCAGATCACATGATCAACTCCACACACACATCAGATCACGTGTTCAACTCCACACACACCAGATCACATGTTCAGCTCCACACACACCAGATCACATGTTCAGCTCCACACACACCAGATCACATGATCAACTCCACAAACACCAGATCACATGTTCAGCTCCACACACACCAGATCACATGTTCAACTCCACACACACACCAGATCACAAGTTCAACTCCACACACACCAGATCACATGATCAACTCCACACACACCAGATCACATGTTCAACTCCACACACACCAGATCACATGTTCAACTCCACACACACCAGATCACGTGTTCAACTCCACACACACCAGATCACGTGTTCAACTCCACACACACCAGATCACATGATCAACTCCACACACACCAGATCACATGATCAACTCCACACACACACCAGATCACATGTTCAACTCCACACACACCAGATCACATGATCAACTCCACACACACACACACACCAGAGCACATGTTCAACTCCACACACACCAGATCACATGTTCAGCTCCACACACACCAGATCACATGTTCAACTCCACACACACCAGATCACATGTTCAACTCCACACACACCAGATCACATGATCAACTCCACACACACCAGATCACATGATCAACTCCACACACACCAGATCACATGTTCAACTCCACACACACCAGATCACGTGTTCAACTCCACACACACCAGATCACATGTTCAACTCCACACACACCAGATCACATGTTCAGCTCCACACACACCAGATCACATGTTCAACTCCACACACACCAGATCACATGTTCAACTCCACACACACCAGATCACATTTTTAACTTCACACACACCAGATCATATGTTCAACTCCACACACACCAGATCACATGTTCAACTCCACACACACCAAATCACATGTTCAACTCCACACACACCAGATCACATGATCAACTCCACACACACCAGATCACATGTTCAACTCCACACACACCAGATCACATGATCAACTCCACACACACCAGATCACATGATCAACTCCACACACACCAGATCACATGTTCAACTCCACACACACCAAATCACATGTTCAACTCCACACACACCAGATCACATGTTCAACTCCACACACACCAGATCACATGTTCAACTCCACACACACCAGATCACATGTTCAACTCCACACACACCAGATCACATGATCAACTCCACACACACCAGATCACATGATCAACTCCACACACACCAGATCACATGATCAACTCCACACACACCAGATCACATGATCAACTCCACACACACCAGATCACATGATCAACTCCACACACACCAGATCACATGTTCAGCTCCACACACACCAGATCACATGTTCAGCTCCACACACACCAGATCACATGTTCAGCTCCACACACACCAGATCACATGTTCAACTCCACACACACCAGATCACGTGTTCAACTCCACACACACCAGATCACGTGTTCAACTCCACACACACCAGATCACGTGTTCAACTCCACACACACCAGATCACATCAGATCACGTGTTCAACTCCACACACACCAGATCACATGTTCAGCTCCACACACACCAGATCACATGATCAACTCCACACACACACCAGATCACATGTTCAGCTCCACACACACCAAATCACGTGTTCATCTCCACACACACCAGATCACGTGTTCAACTCCACACACACACACCAGATCACATGTTGAACTCCACACACACCAGATCACATGATCAACTCCACACACACACACACACACACACCAGATCACATGTTCAACTCCACACACACCAGATCACATGATCAACTCCACACACACACCAGATCACATGTTCAACTCCACACACACCAGATCACATGTTCAGCTCCACACACACCAGATCACATGTTCAACTCCACACACACCAGATCACATGTTCAACTCCACACACACCAGATCACATGATCAACTCCACACACACCAGATCACATGATCAACTCCACACACACCAGATCACATGTTCAACTCCACACACACCAGATCAAATGATCAACTCCACACACACCAGATCACGAGTTCAACTCCACACACACCAGATCACATGTTCAACTCCACACACACCAGATCACATGTTCAACTCCACACACACCAGATCACATGATCAACTCCACACACACCAGATCACATGATCAACTCCACACACACCAGATCACATGATCAACTCCACACACACCAGATCACATGATCAACTCCACACACACCAGATCACATGTTCAGCTCCACACACACCAGATCACATGTTCAGCTCCACACACACCAGATCACATGTTCAGCTCCACACACACCAGATCACATGTTCAACTCCACACACACCAGATCACGTGTTCAACTCCACACACACCAGATCACGTGTTCAACTCCACACACACCAGATCACATCAGATCACGTGTTCAACTCCACACACACCAGATCACATGTTCAGCTCCACACACACCAGATCACATGATCAACTCCACACACACACCAGATCACATGTTCAGCTCCACACACACCAAATCACGTGTTCATCTCCACACACACCAGATCACGTGTTCAACTCCACACACACACCAGATCACATGTTCAACTCCACACACACCAGATCACATGATCAACTCCACACACACACACACACACCAGATCACATGTTCAACTCCACACACACCAGATCACATGATCAACTCCACACACACACCAGATCACATGTTCAACTCCACACACACCAGATCACATGTTCAACTCCACACACACCAGATCACATGTTCAACTCCACACACACCAGATCACATGATCAACTCCACACACACCAGATCACATGATCAACTCCACACACACCAGATCACATGTTCAACTCCACACACACCAGATCACATGATCAACTCCCACACACACCAGATCACATGATCAACTCCACACACACCAGATCACATGTTCAACTCCACACACACCAGATCACGTGTTCAACTCCACACACACCAGATCACATGATCAACTCCACACACACCAGATCACATGTTCAGCTCCACACACACCAGATCACATGATCAGCTCCACACACACCAGATCACATGATCAACTCCACACACACACCAGATCACATGTTCAACTCCACACACACCAGATCACATGATCAACTCCACACACACACCAGATCACATGTTCAACTCCACACACACCAGATCACGTGTTCAACTCCACACACACCAGATCACATGATCAACTCCACACACACATCAGATCACGTGTTCAACTCCACACACACCAGATCACATGTTCAGCTCCACACACACCAGATCACATGTTCAGCTCCACACACACCAGATCACATGATCAACTCCACAAACACCAGATCACATGTTCAGCTCCACACACACCAGATCACATGTTCAACTCCACACACACACCAGATCACAAGTTCAACTCCACACACACCAGATCACATGATCAACTCCACACACACCAGATCACATGTTCAACTCCACACACACCAGATCACATGTTCAACTCCACACACACCAGATCACGTGTTCAACTCCACACACACCAGATCACGTGTTCAACTCCACACACACCAGATCACATGATCAACTCCACACACACCAGATCACATGATCAACTCCACACACACACCAGATCACATGTTCAACTCCACACACACCAGATCACATGATCAACTCCACACACACCAGATCACATGTTCAGCTCTACACACACCAGATCACATGTTCAACTCCACACACACCAGATCACATGTTCAACTCCACAAACACCAGATCACATGATCAACTCCACACACACCAGATCACATGTTCAACTCCACACACACACCAGATCACAAGTTCAACTCCACACACACCAGATCACATGATCAACTCCACACACACCAGATCACATGTTCAACTCCACACACACCAGATCACATGTTCAACTCCACACACACCAGATCACGTGTTCAACTCCACACACACCAGATCACGTGTTCAACTCCACACACACCAGATCACGTGTTCAGAGAGGAGCTCTCTTCATAAACAAACCACAGATTTGAGCTTTAAACAACGACATTATCGCCTGAAAAAGTCTTAAAACTACGTTTTGTCACACATTAACAGTAGAATTTAACAAAAAAAGACGTGTGAACACAGCCCATGTCAGACATTTCTCAACGTGACGAGCCGCTGGCAGAAGCCCCGCCCATGAGGCGAACTCACGTCTGTTATGAAGAGAATGTCACTTGCGAATGAAGCGAGTAAACTCAACATGTTCAAGCATCCAACTTTACGCAAATAGCGTGATTTATTCGCGTCCGGTGAGAACGCACCATAAGAGTTCCTTTCACTGGAACTAATGGACCAAGCCCAACCCCTGAAAAACAACCCCACCCCATAATCCCCCCCCTCCACCAAACTTTACACTTGGCACAATGCAGTCAGGCATGGGATTGTCAGAGAGAAGCGTGATTGGTCACTCAGAGAACACGTCTCCACTGCTCTAGAGTCCATTGGCGGCGCGCTTTACCCCACTGCATCCCACACTTTGGTCATGGCTGCTCGGCCATTGAAACCCATTCCATGAAGCTCTACACACTGTTCTTGAGCTCATCTGAAGGCCACAGAAGTGTGTGTGTGGTACCTGCAGGGTCCCAGAGTGTGTGTGTGTGTGTGTGTGTGTGCGGTACCTGCAGGGTCCCAGAGTGTGTGTGTGTGTGTGTGTGGTACCTGCAGGGTCCCAGAGTGTGTGTGTGTGTGTGTGTGTCTGCGGTACCTGCAGGGTCCCAGAGTGTGTGTGTGTGTGTGTGTGAGGTACCTGCAGGGTCCCAGAGTGTGTGTGTGTGTGTGTGTGCGGTACCTGCAGGGTCCCAGAGTGTGTGTGTGTGTGTGTGTGTGTGTGTGTGTGCGGTACCTGCAGGGTCCCAGAGTGTGTGTGTGTGTGTGGTACCTGCAGGGTCCCAGAGTGTGTGTGTGTGTGTGTGTGTGTGTGTGTGTGTATGTGTGTGTGTGTGTGTGTGCGGTACCTGCAGGGTCCCAGAGTGTGTGTGTGTGTGTGTGTGTGTGTGTGTGCGGTACCTGCAGGGTCCCAGAGTGTGTGTGTGTGTGTGTGTGTGTGTGTGTGTGTGCGGTACCTGCAGGGTCCCAGAGTGTGTGTGGCGCTCAGGAACTTCTGGTCGAGCTGCAGCATCATGTCCTGACTCTCCGTGTATGAGAACGGATAACAGAAGGAGAAATACGTGGTGACGCCTCGGACATCCAGCAGCCGGTGAACAAACGACAGGATGAACTGACTGTCTGACATCTGCACACACACATACACACACACACACACACACACAGTTATTTATGACTCGAATAAAAATAGCAGGTTATTTTCAGATAAGCCTGAAATAGCACAACACGTTAGAACTGAATCCAGTCGGATGAAGGAGAGGAGGAGTGTGTTTACCTCAAACGTGGGTCTGTCGCGCACCCTCTCCCAGCGGCTCTTCACGGGCAGCGCGCGCACGAACGGGGCCATGCCCTGAGAGTAAAGCTTGCTCTGTTTGTTCATGTTCATCATGTTGATCTTCAGCAGTTTACCCGGTAACATCCCGCGCACGCTGAAGTAGAACCACGACCTGCCAACACACAGCAGATCAAATATATGCTTTTTAATATTTAAAAATGAAAATAATGCAAATTGTGCAATAAAAGATATAGTTTTTAATATTTAAAAATGAAAATAATGCAAAATGTGCAATAAAATATATGTTTTTTTATATTTAAAAATGAAAATAATGCAAAATGTGCAATAAAATATATGTTTTTTAATATTTAAAAATTAAAATAATGCAAATTGTGCAATAAAATATATGTTTTTTAATATTTAAAGATGAAAATAATGCAAAATGTGCAATAAAATATATGGTTTTTAATATTTAAAAAAGAAATAATGCAAATTGTGCAATGAAATATATGTTTTTTAATATTTAAAAATGAAAATAATGCAAAATGTGCAATAAAATATATGGATTTTAATATTTAAAGATGAAAATAATGCAAAATGTGCAAGAAAATATATGTTTTTTAATATTTAAAGATTAAAATAATGCAAAATGTGCAATAAAATATATAGTTTTTAATATTTAAAAATGAAATTAATGCAAAATGTGCAATAAAATATATAGTTTTTAATATTTAAAGATGAAAATAATGCACAATGTGCAATAAAAGATATAGTTTTTAATATTTAAAAATGAAATAATGCAAAATGTGCAATCAAATATATAGTTTTTAATATTTAAAAATGAAAATAATGCAAATTGAGCAATAAAATATATGTTTTTTAATATTTAAAGATGAAAATAATGCAAATTGTGCAATAAAAGATATAGTTTTTAATATTTAAAAATGAAATTAATGCAAAATGTGCAATAAAATATATAGTTTTTAATATTTAAAAATTAAAATAATGCAAAATGTGCAATAAAATATATGTTTTTTAATATTTAAAAATTAAAATAATGCAAATTGTGCAATAAAATATATGTTTTTTAATATTTAAAGATTAAAATAATGCAAAATGTGCAATAAAATATATAGTTTTTAATATTTAAAAATAAAATTAATGCAAAATGTGCAATAAAATATATAGTTTTTAATATTTAAAAATGAAAATAATGCAAAATGTGCAATAAAATATATAGTTTTTAATATTTAAAGATGAAAATAATGCACAATGTGCAATAAAAGATATAGTTCTTAATATTTAAAAATGAAATAATGCACAATGTGCAATAAAAGATATAGTTTTTAATATTTAAAAATGAAATTAATGCAAAATGTGCAATAAAATATATATTTTTTAATATTTAAAGATGAAAATAATGCACAATGTGCAATAAAATATATAGTTTTTAATATTTAAAAATGAAATAATGCAAAATGTGCAATAAAATAAATGGTTTTTAATATTTAAAGATGAAAACAATGCAAAATGTGCAATAAAATATATGGTTTTTAATATTTAAAGATGAAAATAATGCACAATGTGCAATAAAATATATGGTTTTTAATATTTAAAAATGAAATAATGCAAAATGTGCAATAAAATATATATTTTTTAATATTTAAAAATGAAATTAATGCAAAATGTGCAATAAAATATATGGTTTTTAATATTTAAAGATGAAATAAAGCAAAATGTGCAATAAAATATATAGTTTTTTATTTTTAAAAATGAAAATAATGCAAAATGTGCAATAAAATATATGGTTTTTAATATTTAAAAATGAAATAATGCAAAATGTGCAATAAAATATATAGTTTTTTATATTTAAAAATGAAAATAATGCAAAATGTGCAATAAAATATATGGTTTTTAATATTTAAAAAAGTTAACTTATTGACGTTGTGTGCATGAGTCACACTGGCCCATTAATAAACTCAGTGTTCAGTGTTGTTCAGTGTTGTGTTGTTCAGTGTTGTGTTGTTCAGTTTTGTTCAGTGTTGTGTGTTGTTCAGTGTTGTGTGTTGTTCAGTGTTGTGTGTTGTTCAGTGTTGTGTGTTGTTCAGTGTTGTTCAGTGTTGTGTGTTGTTCAGTGTTGTGTGTTGTTCAGTGTTGTTCAGTGTTGTGTGTTGTTCAGTGTTGTGTGTTGTTCATGTTCAGTGTTGTTCAGTGTTGAGTGTTGTGTGTTGTTCAGTGTTGTGTGTTGTTCAGTGTTGTGTGTTGTTCAGTGTTGTTCAGTGTTGTTCAGTGTTGTGTGTTGTTCAGTGTTGTGTGTTGTTCAGTGTTGTTCAGTGTTGTGTTGTTCAGTGTTGTGTGTTCAGTGTTGTGTGTTCAGTTTTGTTCAGTGTTGTGTGTTGTTCAGTGTTGTGTGTTGTTCAGTGTTGTTCAGTGTTGTGTGTTGTTCAGTGTTGTGTGTTGTTCAGTGTTGTGTGTTGTTCAGTGTTGTGTGTTGTTCAGTGTTGTTCAGTGTTGTTCAGTGTTGTGTGTTCAGTGTTGTGTGTTGTTCAGTGTTGTGTGTTGTTCAGTGTTGTTCAGTGTTGTGTGTTGTTCAGTGTTGTGTGTTGTTCAGTGTTGTTCAGTGTTGTGTGTTGTTCAGTGTTGTGTGTTGTTCAGTGTTGTGTGTTGTTCAGTGTTGTTCAGTGTTGTGTGTTGTTCAGTGTTGTTCAGTGTTGTTCAGTGTTGTGTGTTCAGTGTTGTGTGTTGTTCAGTGTTGTGTGTTGTTCAGTGTTGTTCAGTGTTGTGTGTTGTTCAGTGTTGTGTGTTGTTCAGTGTTGTTCAGTGTTGTGTAGTGTTGTGTGTTGTGTGTTGTGTAGTGTTGTGTGTTGTTCAGTGTTGTTCAGTGTTGTGTGTTGTTCAGTGTTGTGTGTTGTTCAGTGTTGTGTGTTGTTCAGTGTTGTTCAGTGTTGTGTGTTGTTCAGTGTTGTTCAGTGTTGTGTGTTGTTCAGTGTTGTGTGTTGTTCATGTTCAGTGTTGTTCAGTGTTGAGTGTTGTGTGTTGTTCAGTGTTGTGTGTTGTTCAGTGTTGTTCAGTGTTGTGTGTTGTTCAGTGTTGTGTGTTGTTCAGTGTTGTTCAGTGTTGTGTTGTTCAGTGTTGTGTGTTCAGTGTTGTGTGTTCAGTTTTGTTCAGTGTTGTGTGTTGTTCAGTGTTGTGTGTTGTTCAGTGTTGTTCAGTGTTGTGTGTTGTTCAGTGTTGTGTGTTGTTCAGTGTTGTGTGTTGTTCAGTGTTGTGTGTTGTTCAGTGTTGTGTGTTGTTCAGTGTTGTTCAGTGTTGTGTGTTGTTCAGTGTTGTTCAGTGTTGTGTGTTCAGTGTTGTGTGTTGTTCAGTGTTGTGTGTTGTTCAGTGTTGTTCAGTGTTGTGTGTTGTTCAGTGTTGTGTGTTGTTCAGTGTTGTTCAGTGTTGTGTAGTGTTGTGTGTTGTGTGTTGTGTAGTGTTGTGTGTTGTTCAGTGTTGTTCAGTGTTGTGTGTTGTTCAGTGTTGTGTGTTGTTCAGTGTTGTGTAGTGTTGTGTAGTGTTGTGTGTTGTGTGTTGTGTAGTGTTGTGTGTTGTGTAGTGTTGTGTGTTGTGTAGTGTTGTGTGTTGTGTAGTGTTGTGTGTTGTTCAGTGTTGTTCAGTGTTGTGTAGTGTTGTGTGTTGTGTGTTGTGTAGTGTTGTGTGTTGTGTAGTGTTGTGTGTTGTGTAGTGTTGTGTGTTGTTCAGTGTTGTTCAGTGTTGTGTAGTGTTGTGTGTTGTGTGTTGTGTAGTGTTGTGTGTTGTGTGTTGTGTAGTGTTGTGTAGTGTTGTGTGTTGTGTAGTGTTGTGTGTTGTGTAGTGTTGTGTGTTGTTCAGTGTTGTGTGTTGTTCAGTGTTGTGTAGTGTTGTGTAGTGTTGTGTGTTGTGTGTTGTGTAGTGTTGTGTGTTGTGTGTTGTGTAGTGTTGTGTGTTGTGTAGTGTTGTGTGTTGTGTAGTGTTGTGTGTTGTTCAGTGTTGTTCAGTGTTGTGTAGTGTTGTGTGTTGTGTGTTGTGTAGTGTTGTGTGTTGTGTAGTGTTGTGTAGTGTTGTGTGGTGTTGTGTAGTGTTGTGTGTTGTGTAGTGTTGTGTGTTGTGTGTTGTGTAGTGTTGTGTGTTGTGTAGTGTTGTGTGTTGTGTAGTGTTGTGTGTTGTTCAGTGTTGTTCAGTGTTGTGTAGTGTTGTGTGTTGTGTGTTGTGTAGTGTTGTGTGTTGTGTAGTGTTGTGTAGTGTTGTGTGGTGTTGTGTAGTGTTGTGTGTTGTGTAGTGTTGTGTAGTGTTGTGTAGTGTTGTGTGTTGAGCTCAGTACCGGTTGCCGTTCTCGAACTCTGTGCTGGCACAGTCTGGTTTGGTCCAGATGTTGAACTCGTGGTCTGGCTGCGGCTGAGCTGAAGCGCTGATCTGTCGGACCGGCTCTGCGGCGGCTTCAGGGCCACACACTCGCTCCACACGGGCCAGATTCCCGGAGTCGAAGCGGGAGCTGAACACCACATTCCCAAAGCGGAACTCCATGTCTATGCAGAGCCGAGCACCTTCATCTCCACACACACACACACACACACACCTCAACAACAGCGAACAACAACAACCTGACACACAGCTTCATGTTACACACTCACAGGACATAAAATACCATCACTGACCTCTGACCCCTCACCCTGGACACATCAGATAAAGCATCAACATTCAGAATAACACACACACACACACACACACACACACCGTCAGACGAGACGCATGAAGTCCTGTATTTCCTCTGCTGTTCCCGTCTGCAGGAGAGAAGCTGTAATGAATCCGCTAATGATCGTGCTGGAACCACACACACACACACACACACACACACACTGACATGACGACAGATGACGCTCAACGTACTTCACGAGTTTATCACATTTCACACACAAAAAACTGCACCGGTGTAACATTACACACTGTTAAACACACACTGTATATTTTATTGCACATTTTGCATTATTTTCATGTTTAAATATTAAAAACTATATATTTTATTGCACATTTTGCATTATTTTCATGTTTAAATATTAAAAACCTTATATTTTATTGCACATTTTGCATAATTTTCATCTTTAAATATTAAAAAACATATATTTTATTGCACATTTGGCAATATTTAATGTTTAAATATTAAAAACTATATATTTTATTGCACATTTGGCAATATTTAATGTTTAAATATTAAAAACTATATATTTTATTGCACATTTTGCATAATTTTCATCTTTAAATATTAAAAAACATATATTCTATTGCACATTTTACATTATTTAATTTTTAAATATTAAAAAACATATATTTTATTGCACATTTTACATTATTTAATTTTTAAATATTAAAAAAATATATTTTATTGCACACTTTGCATTATTTTCATTTTTAAATATTAAAAAACCTTATATTTTATTGCACATTTTGCATAATTTTCATCTTTAAATATTAAAAAACATATATTCTATTGCACATTTTACATTATTTAATTTTTAAATATTAAAAACCATATATTTTATTGCACATTTTACATTATTTAATTTTTAAATATTAAAAACCATATATTTTATTGCACATTTTGCATTAATTTCATTTTTAAATATTAAAAACCATATATTTTATTGCACATTTTGCATTAATTTCATTTTTAAATATTAAAAAACATATATTTTATTGCACATTTTGCATTATTTAATTTTTAAATATTAAAAACCATATATTTTATTGCACATTTTGCATTAATTTCATTTTTAAATATTAAAAACCATATATTTTATTGCACATTTTGCATTAATTTCATTTTTAAATATTAAAAACCATATATTTTATTGCACATTTTGCATTAATTTCATTTTTAAATATTAAAAACCATGTATTTTATTGCACATTTTTAATTATTTTCATTCTTGAATTATTAAAAACCATATATTTTATTGCACATTTTGCATTATATTCATTTTTAAATATTAAAAACTATATATTGTATTGCACATTTTGCATTATTTTCATTTTTAATTTGCGATTTCTAGTTGTATTTTCTTCAGAGCTGCAGAAATAACATACTTGTCCAAAACCATAGCACAGTAAAGGACAATGTAATGAATGTATTTAATATATTCACTACAGCTGTCGTTGTTTTGTGAGAATATGATGATCATAAACCCATGACATTGTTTACAGTCCCCGAGATAATAATCAAACAATAGCACGGAGTCCATCACTGTACAGTCAGGTGACATTATGGGATTCAGATGTGTTGTGTCATTCTTTATCGCTCTCTAAATCATAATCATATGTTGATTTCTGAATGTCACTGAACCGTTGATACACATCCTCAGCAGCAGCTAGTATTGTTAGCATTCGCTAGCTTTATTGCAGCTATTAAATGACAAAATCAGCACTGCTGTCGAACAAAACACCTCTGTCGCGTGCGGCATAGAAAACTATACACAAAACAACGCAAGAATACATTTGTCATCGCTGTGATTGGAAAAGATACCTGTTTATTCTTCCTCCTCGGCGATCACTAGGCGACTCTTTAAACCTAAACAAACCCCTCGTCTTCAGCAGCCTGACTCGCAGGAACCGCGCACTGCGCGCTGATTGGCTCGCGAATACCGCGTTGCGCACGCTGATTGGCTCACAGCGATTGGTCCCAAGGCCGTAGTAACCCGGAAAATGCGTGTAAACACTGAATGAGATGTATTTTACACAGATCACTGCGTGTAAAGGCTGCTCGTCGAGGTTCGATATGAAAAATAAGGGGGAAAAAACCAGTTGGAGGATGCGGGCATCGATCCCGCTACCTCTCGCTTGCGCCTACTGCTTTCCACCGGTTGAGCCAAAGTAAGCCCACGTGAGCCAATCGCGTTTCCTCCTGTGGCTTACTTTTGACCAATCGCGTTTCCCCTGTGGCTTACTTTTGACCAATCGCGTTTCGCTCCTGTGGCTTACTTTTGACTACTCGCGTTTCGTCCCGTGGCTTACTTTTGACCAATCGCGTTTCTCTCCTCTGGCTTACTTTTGACCAATAGCCGTCGTCCGTTATTATGATCGTCATCTTTGCTATAGGTAAGACTATGATGTATCGCTTTGTTTTATTTTAATATCATTTGTTTATATACAGTGTGTATTTTTAGAAAATGACTCGTGCCAATGTAGTTCGCTAACATGTACAGCACAGGTTTTCCTTAGTACCTGTCAACCTGTAACTTTCCCCATGATAAATACATAGCAAAACATGTCGCTAATGATCAGATAAGTTATAATCATCGTCCGTTAACGTTAAGCTATATTGATGTCAACAATGATGTGTGTATTGTGTGCGAAGTCATTGCTTCTGGGCCCTATAATTAAACATAATGATTAAACAAAAATTACTTATATTTGGTAATAACACTAGTGACATCTGAGCCTGGGCCCATAGAATCGTTACCAGCCTCCCCCATCAAATTACATACTTCATATTCGACTTTACATAATTAATATATCAGGGATTCCTGTCCTCCGTAGAAAACTCATCATCAGGCCAGTTTATGGTCATGGCCATGTTTATTACCACAGTAATATGGTTACATGTAGCATGTTATAATGCCGTTACACACACTTTTTTTTTTTTTTTTTTTTAGCTACTAGAACAGGACATAATGAGACAGAAATAACATAACAACAGTGTAAATACAAAGCAAAAACATCAAAGTTTTGGTTTTACATGTGATTATGTGAAGTGTGTGTTGGTTTGTGAAATTGTGTATGTGTACCTTTCTATCTGTCATGCATTTGTTACTCACTTAACGTACAGGTATCGCTTCGATTTCTAGAGGTAATAGTCTCTTTCTTACGTGTAGCATGTTATAATGTCGTTACACACACACTTTAAAAAAAAAATCTAGGACAGGACATAATGAGACAGATATAACCAAACAACATTGTAAATACAAAAAATAACAAAACAACAGTGTAAATACAAAGCAAAAACATCAAAGGTTTGGTTTTAAAGGTTTGGTTTTAAATTTGATTATGTGAATGTGTGTTGGTCTGTGAAGTAGTGTATGTGTACCTCTCTATCTTTTTTTTAGCTACTAAGACAGGACATAACGAGACCGCTATAACCAAACAACATTGTAAATACACAACAAAAACATCAAAGGTTTGGTTTTAAATTTGATTATGTGAAGTGTGTGTTGGTCTGTGAAGTAGTGTATGTGTTCCTCTCTATCTTTTTTTTAGCTACTAGGACAGGACATAATGAGACAGATATAACCAAACAACATTGTAAATACACAACAAAAACATCAAAGGTTTGGTATTAAATTTGATTATGTGAAGTGTGTGTTGGTCTGTGAAGTTGTGTATGTGTTCCTCTCTATCTTTTTTTTAGCTACTAGGACAGGACATAACGAGACCGCTATAACCAAACAACATTGTAAATACACAACAAAAACATCAAAGGTTTGGTTTTAAATTTGATTATGTGAAGTTGTGTATGTGTACCTCTCTACCTCTCTATCTTAATATATATATATATATATATATATATATATTGTTACACACTTATCATACAGGTACTGTTCGATTTCTTGAGGTAATAGTCTCTTTCTGATTTTCATTTCAGAAAATGTACGCATACCCTGTTTTTCGCCGCCAAACGCCAACATCAAACCGACTCCTCATGGCGCCATCGGCAGAGGCAAAGCGCCTTGAAAATGTGGAGTCTGGAAGGGCCAAACTGAAAGAGGAGGTGCTGACAGAGGCCAGTACATATGTCCGCACAAACAGTGGAGACCCCAGTGACCAGTTTTTAGTACTGGCTCACTGCAAACTTCAGTTTGGGAAGTACCAGGGCCAGCGATTTAGATGGCTTCTGGAAAACTCACTGGGTTATGCTGTTTATTTGGTGCTCAGCATTTCCACTGAGCAAGCACACACAAACCCATTATCAGAAAATAAACAACTGTTCCTACAGTACACTACTTACATTAGAGAGATGGCAGAGGAAGTGGAGAAGTACAAGAGGAAGCAGGAAATGCAAGCAGAAGCCCGGGCAACTGGAGACCAGGGCTGCTTGATGGTGGAGTTTGGTGACTTCCAGGGTCGGTCCATGAAGGATGTCTATGAGGACCAGAGCAAGGAGGCAAAAGACCTCATCAGGTACCTGGTTAAGGCAGATGCCAGGCCCAACACCAACATGGCTATTTTCAAGGCATACGTCCTGAAAAGACAGGCTTCTGCTGTGGGCACCGGTGTACATCAGCCTGCACGTCCACCTGCAGCCGCCAGTGTCTCTGTACCTCCACCCACAGCCTCCAGTGCCTCTGCACGTCCACCCACAGCCGCCAGTGCCTCTGCATCTACAGCCGCCAGTGCCTCTGCACCTGCACCTGCAGCCATCCGAACTGGTGTACAGCAGACCGCCACTGTGAAAGCGCTGTTGGCACGTGGCAAACATTTGTCTCCTTCACTTCTGGCGAGAAAAATCATGTCACCAGTTAAACCCCGTGAGTAGTGAGTGTGAATATTGAATTTCCCATACAGCAGTTCTACATGTATTCATTTATCGTTATGGCAAACTTGTCATGTTTCCAGATCCATTACTGCAGTCCACTTTACCTCCTCCAGCAGCAGAACCTCCAGCCAAACGTTTGGCCCAAAGGCAGCTTTTCACTACTGGTAAGTAAGCACCATCTTACATACGTTTGTCTTTGTGTATTGTTCACAGTAATAGTTTTAACATTTGTGCTCCAGGCACTTCTGTTCCCACTGCTGAAGATGATGATGAGGAGCTGGTATTTGCTGCATCACAATGCGAAGCACAGCTAAATACAGGTGTGGCATATGACACAAATGCAAATATTGGTAACACGTTCAGTTATAACTCACTTATAAGTTATTGGTTTAATGATGAACTAATAATTTACTCTAAACATGACTATATAAATATAACTTATTAAAAAGTGGTTTGCAAACACTATACAAATGTGCTGTAAGTTATGTTAAAAAAATTATAAATCATTAAATAAATCAAACAGATCAATAGCAGATGGTTGATGAGTTATTAGTTGATCCACTATTTATACTATTTACGTATTTAGGTCAAACTTGTTTCAGTATCGTCTCTGACAATGGTTAATCTTGAACAAATTATAAATAGACCATTAGTAAATGATCAGTATAAGCTTGTCTGTTCAAAAGCACAAACATGCAGAATGCTAAAACAGCATTTTTTTAAGGGGATACACATTTATAAATGTCTTACAGTCAGGGGATTCAGGTGGGTTATGATAAATCCTTTGATCTAGTGATAATGTGAACCTGTTTCACCTTCCACCGATGCTCATATCCAGTGCAAAGCGGTTAAAGACTCCATGTGTGTCAGAGAAGACAGTGGTCTATACCCTCACCAGTCAGCACCTACACTGCAGGACACACTACGAAGTGTTCAACACCTGTAATAGATGATGTGTAAACGCATGAATAAATAATTTACAAAGCTTTCTGCATCCCCTAATCTAAAGTGTAAACCATTCATCGCTTGTAAATTTTCAGAATACATATCGTCTCAAAGCAGCTTTACAGAAAATGCATGCGTCTGCATTACAATTTAGAGTGATTTGTTATCAGAGGAGACTGTGCCCAAGTTATGTATTTCAGAAAATATACAATCACAGTCAGCTAAAAATGTATTAATAAACAATGTAATAATTTAAGGCAGAAACACTGGGCTCATTGAAGTAAAGAAACATGTTAATAATGATTAGGGTATATAGAAAAGGTTTGTTGGTGGTAGAGTCGGAGTTGTCTCTTCACAGGTGTTGGTCATCTGAAGTCTTCATAAGAAGCTGGATCCAGACTGGAGCTGACGGACTCTCTAGTTACCTCGGGATGGGCCTCCCGAGATAAAACAGAACAGAAAAATAATTAGCGTAGCTGCTGTTCAAGGCATTAAGCAAAGACAATCATGTGCACTGATGTAACTGGAGTATAGGCTATGATATTCATTATGTGAATGCTTGGCTAAAGAGATGCGTCTTTAATCTAGATTTAAACTGAGAGAGTGACTCTGAGCCCGAACATTATCAGGAAGGCTATTCCAGAGTTTAGGTGCCAAATATGAAAACATTCTTACTTCTTTAGTGGACTTAGATATCCTAGGTATTACCAGAAGCCCAGAGTTTTGTGATCTTAAAGAGCGTGATGATTGTAGGGCAATAGATGATCAGTTAAATACACAGGAGCTAAACTGTTTAGGGACTTATAGGCCCGTAGGAATACTTTATAATTGACACAGAACTTAACAGGTAACCAGTGTAGAGATGATAAAATTGGTGTTATATGATCATATTTTCTTGACCTATTAAGAACTCTAGCAGCTGCATTTTGTAGTAATTGTAGCTTGTTTATTGATGATGCAGGACAACCAGCTAGTAATGCATTACAGTAACCCAGACTTATATATATATATATATATGGATATACAGTATAGCATACCACTTAATAATAATTTATGAATGTATTAAGTAATAATTAATAAATTACTTATAACTGAATTAACAAAACATTTATAAAATGTTAGCATATTACTTATTAAACATTTATAAATGTATAGTCTTGTTTTGTAAATTCATCAACTAATAACTTATAAGTGACTTATAACTGAACATTATAAAGTGTTACCCAAATGTTATAAGAATGTTTTGTGAAAACACAAAAAAAAAAATCAACATTTTTAAATATTTTTTGTTTAAAATACAGAATTATGTCACATCATGCCTCAAGCGGGATGCATTCTTTGAGTGCACTTCAAAACCTTAAGGATGTCCAAAGGTGTAAGGGTATTTATTTGCGTTTCCGAACTTACCCGTTGTTTAACAATCACTGGCTAACTTTTTCACACCGCCTGCTCTTCTCACTCACTCTTTAGCTCCCCCTGAGCAGACAGGATCATGGAGTTTCATTGTTCTAATGATTAGTGGAACAGTTTTTCCTTACTGTATCTGTGTGCATGCTTCATGTCTGTGGGCATCATTATTTTATACTGAATTAATCGCGCCTCATTTTCCTTACTCCATTCCATCTAATCCTCATTCTCAAAGAGCTTTATTGATTCCATATTCCTTACATCAATAAAGTGTACACTGCGTTCTTTGCTTCTTAACACTAGTACCATTTTCTTCACTGTTAATAATTATTAATGCTTGTCCAAAATTACTGCTTCGCAGGCTGTTTGTGGGCTGCATTTATGGCATATTACTATCAAATGCAGCAGCCATGCTTATATTGTTTTTTTGTTACTGTTCACTCAGAGGCCTGTGCTGGTCCGTCTCCATCAGCGGAAACAGCAAAAACACCAGATCCTCCACATCATCACCCACCAGCTGAGCTTCCAAGTCACTGGAAAGATCATCTTCCACCTTTCCAACATGAGTGGATCCGGTACACACTATTTAAGGCCAACCTTCGAACCGGCAAGCCAGAACTAGTGTCCCAGCTGAAGCTTTGGTGGTATCCTCCTCAGCCCCATTTAATTAACACTCAGCCGCCCGCCTCACACGACCTCTTCTTCTGTCGGCCCCTTTTCTTATGGATGCCGCTGAAGATGTGGTTATTTCCCCTTGTCTGTGTTCGCCCAGACTGTGTAAAGCACAGACTAACAGCGGCAGGACTTTATCGCACTGTGCGCAAGGTCTTGGACATCGACGGGTGGTATGACCTTGCCACTGAGTATCTGGAATGCAAACGCTGCAAAAAGAAATATCCTGCCTGGTCCGAGGACATCTTAGGACAGCTGGATATGGGCCACCGCAGTCAGTTTCCAGCTTTGCTGACATACAGGTAATTCTTAATGACAATCATTCATTATTAGGCGCTTTTATTTGTGTTATTTTTTTTAACCAACCAAAGCATTTGCATTATTATACTGTTGTTTCCTTAGATACTCATGTGACAACCGGGTGCTGAGGATGATGAGGGAGAGGACACTGGGCAACAGTGTGACTCAGCTTTACAAGAAGCTGATGGAGCAACACAGTGAGGCATGGACACAGCGTGTCCTGCAGTACCTGACTGCCTGTGAACCATTCACAAGGTCCTCCCTTGTGCAGCCTCCTGTGTTTGCTGAGCCTCCCCCTTTACCTGCCCTACCTAAACCTAAGTGGCTGTTAGCCGTGTACGCCAGGGATGTTCTGGGGCGTCTGCACGAGGTGAAGGGCAAAATTACATCCGTCTTTGGCTGTGTTCTCAAGATGGACTCCACAAAAAAGGTATCACAGCCCTGTTTGTATCCAGAAATTTGCCAGATATGGATATGTATGCATGCATAATGAACACAGTTTTTGACCCTTTTATTTTTCCCTATAGGTCACAAAGAAACTCGCTGGTGCTGCTTCAGGAACAGCTGCCTGGTGCACAAATGTGGGTAACGAACACGGCCAAGTCCTTGTCTCTGTGCTGACAGCTGCCGAGGGACATGGACTGGACTCCATGGCAGCTGGCCTGATGAAACGCTACCGAGAGGCAGGAGAGGCAGCCCCAAAAGTTATGTACGTGGACAGAGATTGTTGCAGTCAGCATGGCCAGTCTCGAGTGAAGGTCCTGTTTTCGGAGTGGGATGAGCTTGAAGTGCGCCTTGACATCTGGCATTTCATGCGGCGATTTGCTGCAGGTGTCACGACAGAGGCTCATCCACTCTATGGGATCTTCATGGCACGTCTGTCCACGTGCATCTTTCAGTGGGATCCAGAGGATGTGGCTGCTCTTCACCATGCAAAGGAAGGTGAGCTGGCGGCAAAGAAGACTGGCCACATCTCAGGAAAGGCGGTCAGTGCTCGCATTACCCGGAGGGAGTTGGCACTGCACTGCCGGAGGAGGACCAGGGGGGTGGAGGAGTCGACCAGATCAATTGGATCACTGATTGATCTGTTTGACAGTGCGGCCGGGAAGGACACTCTGGGAGTTCCTCTGCTGGACCACGAACGGATCCAGCGGATATGGAAAGAACAGCAGAAGCACGTACAGTGTATCCAAGACCCAGAGAACTTTCCGCTGTACATGAAGACAGGGACACTGAAGAAAGGCGGTGTGGAGCTGTGCTGCTACAGGTGTGCCCGTGGCTCTACCTCCTTGGAGTCATTCCACCTCCATCTGAACCGTTTTATTCCAGGTGTTACATACATATGGATTACTAATTTAAAATATAAGCACTGTAACTGCTTCCATTACTTTGAAGTAATGTCACTTTAATAAATGTCACACTCTACAGTAATGTTAGTTATTTTCTGATGTCATAAGCATTGACAAAGCTGTCTTGCCTGACAATCACTAGTAACTCTTGTTATAATGACAATTTTTAATGTATTTGCATAACTCTGTTACATGTAACCAGTTACTTCATAGCACATCATGTGTAGTACATATGTGACGTATTAAACCAATTTTTTGTTAATTTAACTTTTAGGAACCAGTGCCAGTGACGCGCATTTTCAGGCGTATCTCCTTGAGGGCTTGATGCGTTGGAATGATGACCGGATGGATGACGCCATAAAAGGACCTTCATCAATCCGGTCATATGGCAGTGCCATGAGAGAGGCTGTGGACCAGCTTAGCCGGACTGTCTTTGGGAAGCCCTGGGATGAGCGCTATCGGCCTCCTGGAGCATATACAGGTAAGAAATTCATTAATTTGTTCTTTTGTAATATTCTACTAAGTTATCTATTTAGCCTTTAATGTACTAGACAAAATATTAAATAACTCCTATTATGGATTTCTGAAAATTAGCTTTCATGTAGTAAGTAAAAAAAAAAAGGTGTACAATTTTATTTACATAGCACTTTTAACACTACAATGCACAAAGTGCTTTACACAATATCATTGAAATACATTATTGAAGAGCCATACACAATACATGAAGAAACAAAATATATTTTAAAATATCAAAACCCAAACTACACAAAAAAATACACTAAATACTAAAAGCATGTCTATACATGTATATTTTCAGATGACATTTAAAAACAGACACTCAGATGTTCTAATATCAATTGGCAAGCTATTCCATAATTTTGGAGCCCTCACTGTAAATGCTCTATCTCCTTTAGTTTTATATCTAGTTCTTGGAACATCCAGCATCTTGTTAAAAGAGGACCTCAGACATCTCCCTGATGCATAAGGTCTCAGAAGCTCAGTTAAATATATAGGTGCCAAACCATTTAAAGCTTTATATGTCAACAATAAAATCTGTTATTGTTGACTTATAAAAGATAACCCTAACCCTGCTCAAGGGCTAACCCCAACCCTAACCCTGCTCAAGGGCTAACCCCAACCCTAACCCTGATCAAGGGCTAACCCCAACCCTAACCCTGATCAAGGGCTAACCCCAACCCTAACCCTGCTCAAGGGCTAACCCCAACCCTAACCCTGCTCAAGGGCTAACCCCAACCCTAACCCTGATCAAGGGCTAACCCCAACCCTAACCCTGATCAAGGGCTAACCCCAACCCTAACCCTGATCAAGGGCTAACCCCAACCCTAACCCTGATCAAGGGCTAACCCCAACCCTAACCCTGCTCAAGGGCTAACCCCAACCCTAACCCTGCTCAAGGGCTAACCCCAACCCTAACCCTGATCAAGGGCTAACCCCAACCCTAACCCTGCTCAAGGGCTAACCCTAACCCTGCTCAAGGGCTAACCCCAACCCTAACCCTGCTCACGGTTCAGGGTGAAAAATTAGTTCTTCCATTGTTTCATCATCGATTCGGACTCGCGCTGGGATTTATGTTAAATCAGTGTGTACAATCACTGAGCTTTAGGAAGCCTCTGGACACAATGGGTGTTTTTTTTCTGGAATACGCGGTAAACCAATCACAACAGACTGGGCCTTCTGACCAATCAGAGCAGAGTAGGCTTGCGGAAAGGAGGGATTTAGAGAGACTGAACGTTTTGGTGATGTGCAATGTATATTATGAGAAAATTAAAGTGTTTTTTGACCTTTGATGTATGTAAACCTGTTGTTTGAGACCTCCAAAACTAAATTAGGAAACTTTCAAATAGCATAATAGGGGCACTTTAAGAACACTTTCTTTTTTCTCATTTTATTCGTGTAGGTGAATTGCTGGGAATGGAGTACCTTTACAGCCAGACTGGCAAAACACTAACTCCAGTGCTCCAGAACCCAGAGGAGGAAGACAGGCTGGTGGAGGAGGTTGATGACCAGGATCTGGAAGATGAGGGGTTTGAGGAACAGATCATGGAGGACATCACAGTTCCAGTGCTGTATGAGGATGACCCCTGCCGTGATCTCGAAAACAGCCCCTCATCTTTGCCTCTGCCTCAGTCCCCAGTATCACTGGCTGAGCCGTCCACATCATCTGGTGGAGAAGGACAGCATCTTGCCCCTGCCCCTGCCCCTTCAGTGCTGTCACAGCCATCTGACACTGGAAGCAGTCTCTCAGATGAGGCTCAGGTAAGACACTTTAAGGGCTTTATTTAAGTTCAATCT
The DNA here is from genome assembly GCA_033150135.1 of Gobio occitaniae. NCBI lineage: Eukaryota > Metazoa > Chordata > Actinopteri > Cypriniformes > Gobionidae > Gobio > Gobio occitaniae. The sequence goes on from JARQWZ010005045.1 coordinate 27,103, forward strand.
CGTTTTATTCCACATATATTAACATTAATCTGCATTTACTAGGGAGCAGTCATTGGCCCAGATGGCATCGCTGGGTGGGACAAGGTCCAGGATCTGGCTGGTTACCTGGTGGGTCTTCGTGAGGCTCCTTACCTCACTGACCACCAGATGACAGAGGCCATCCAGCTGTGGACAGCTCTCCCTGATTGCGATAAACAGCGGGTCAACTATCAGCCTCGACATCAGCCTCAGTTGACACATGGGCGCTTTAAGGCACCAAAGCGGTCCGGTGTCACACCGGGTGTGGAAAGTGTGAAACGTTGTCTGATTGGACATCCTGGGGGTCCAGCACAGTGGCCCAACACCAGCCGCTTGGTTGAGGCCATTTGTATGAAGCTGTGTGCTTTACACAAGTCGCCAACCAAGAAGGCTGGAGTTTGCACTCCCAGGTGGTCTAAAATCCTCTCAGATTACCACCACATCCGAGAGCTGGTGCTTAATAGTCGCAGGCTGATGGATGAAACAATGATCCAGCTGTTTGAGCTAAACCAGAGGACACTCATTCAGTGGGAAGCAAGGCACATTATTTGCTTCAAATTAACTGAATAATTCTAAACATATATATAATAAGTAATTTATTTTCAGGTTTCAGCGGCGGCAGAAGAATCAGGAAATGAGTGTCCTCGCTCAGGGACTGACGCCACCTGACCCCATTGCTGTGGCTATTACGCCGCTTCCTCCACCGAGGGAGAAACTGGATGAAGCACCATCGACCTCGGGCCCAAAACATACATTTGTCTTTCCGGCAAATAAAGAAGGACAGGCACCTATTCTGCGACCAGGTCGACGGCCCGCTGCTGCCACCAGGGAGTGCCCCATCGCACCTGCCCCCACAACATCAGGAGTTGTGCAGCCCATTTCAGCACCTGGGTCATTGCTGGGCACACTAGTCCTTAATCCAGACATGACTGTGTCGATGGTGTTTCAGTCTTCTGGTGCTTCGACATCCAGTGCAGGCCCAGCTCTGCCTGCTCCTGTGTCTGCTGCTCCTGTGTCTGCTGCTCTTGTGTCTGCTGCTCCTGTTTCTGCTGCTCTTGTGTCTGCTGCTCCTGTTTCTGCTGCTCCTGTGTCTGCTGCTCCTGTGTCTGCTGCTCCTGTGTCTGCTGCTGCCCTGTCTGCTGCTCCTGTGTCTGTTGCTGCCCTGTCTGCTGCTGCCCTGTCTGCTGCTCCTCTGTCTGCTGCTCCTGTGTCCCGGTACACCCAGAGGAACAGGCGCCGACGGGCCCAGGAAGAGGAAAGTGGAGTCCATAAGAGGAAGTATGTGCGAGGGGTTACTTTTAACATGTGCAGCAAATGTGGACAGCCCAAAACTAAAGAGTTTGGCCATAGCCGATATGGTAATGCCACATTTTGCTTGCGTTCCTCTGGTGGACAATCTTTAGATGACTGGTTGGCAGAACAGCGGCAACAAAATAAACCCCAAACTCCACCTCCTCAATGAAAACCACCAGGGAGTACCCCATCGCACTTGCCACCACAGCATCAGGAGTTGTGCAGCCCATTATCAGTACCTGGTTCGTTGCTAAGCACACTAGACATGGCAACATGCCAGAACAGCACCAGCCAAATAAACACCAAATTCCACCTCCTCAAAAAATACTTTCCTGTATATATTACATGGGCCCACTTTTTATATTGTCCTGTATATATATTGTGTGTATATATATATATATATATATGCCACATTTTGCTTGCGTGCCTGGACAATCTTCAGATGGCTGGTTGGCAGAACAGGGCCAGCAAAATAAACTCCAAACTCCACCTCCTCAATAAATATTTTTCTGTATATGTTTTGTATATATTACATGGGCCCACTTTTTTTATATTGTACTGTATATATTGTGTGTATGTACATTATTTATATATATATATGTATATATGTGTGTGTGTGCACTAATTTCAATATTTGTGTGTATATTTGTTAATTTTAATAAAACCTTTTACATGTGAAGTGTTTTTTATTAGATAAATTAAATCTGATAAATCATATCAATCAAATCATATCCCACAAAAAAAAAATATATATATATATATATATATATATATTACACATAAAATAAAAATATATATATTACACATAAAATAAAAAAAAAATATATATATATATAAACATAAATTAAAAATAAAAACATCGATCAGACCCTTTTCACATTTCCGGTTTTTTTTCAGAGCGGAAGTCGTCTTATTTGTGGTGAATGAGAACACATTAAAAATATTTTTGTATGCCCATTTGCTCAAACAGCAAAAGAAAAAGGCCACAATAGTGGTTTCACCACATTCGAAAAGAGGGAAAAAATAGAGTGAGATTGATAACCGCAGTGAAAAGAGAAATATGTACATTTTTACCATCACTCCCATAACTTTTACTGTAATTTGATGCAAAAGTAATGCAAAGTATTAGTGTTATAAATGTACATAGATAAAAAAAAATGAAAATACAAAAAACTTGCAGGATTTACGATATTGATGGCCGTTAAAACGCGTCATCACAGTCTGTGAAAAAGGGTCTATTATGTCATGGATTTCTAAATATAGGCGCAGATGATTGCACACTTGGATACTGTGTCTCGTGGGTTCGAGTCCAACCCGCCGAGGATGCTTTGTTTCACATTTAACTAAAACTCCTCCATAACGCACATGTGTATACCCCGAATAATGTCGAGGGAAAATTTGTCGGCATATTCCCGTTTTATACGTCTTTTTCGCGTGCGTGCGTGGGCGGAAAGATTGGGCCCCTTCTTTTGCGCCTACTGCTTTCCACCGGTTGAGCCAAAGTAAGCCCACGTGAGCCAATCGCGTTTCCTCCTGTGGCTTACTTTTGACCAATCGCGTTTCCCCTGTGGCTTACTTTTGACCAATCGCGTTTCGCTCCTGTGGCTTACTTTTGACTACTCGCGTTTCGTCCCGTGGCTTACTTTTGACCAATCGCGTTTCTCTCCTCTGGCTTACTTTTGACCAATAGCCGTCGTCCGTTATTATGATCGTCATCTTTGCTATAGGTAAGACTATGATGTATCGCTTTGTTTTATTTTAATATCATTTGTTTATATACAGTGTGTATTTTTAGAAAATGACTCGTGCCAATGTAGTTCGCTAACATGTACAGCACAGGTTTTCCTTAGTACCTGTCAACCTGTAACTTTCCCCATGATAAATACATAGCAAAACATGTCGCTAATGATCAGATAAGTTATAATCATCGTCCGTTAACGTTAAGCTATATTGATGTCAACAATGATGTGTGTATTGTGTGCGAAGTCATTGCTTCTGGGCCCTATAATTAAACATAATGATTAAACAAAAATTACTTATATTTGGTAATAACACTAGTGACATCTGAGCCTGGGCCCATAGAATCGTTACCAGCCTCCCCCATCAAATTACATACTTCATATTCGACTTTACATAATTAATATATCAGGGATTCCTGTCCTCCGTAGAAAACTCATCATCAGGCCAGTTTATGGTCATGGCCATGTTTATTACCACAGTAATATGGTTACATGTAGCATGTTATAATGCCGTTACACACACTTTTTTTTTTTTTTTTTTTTAGCTACTAGAACAGGACATAATGAGACAGAAATAACATAACAACAGTGTAAATACAAAGCAAAAACATCAAAGTTTTGGTTTTACATGTGATTATGTGAAGTGTGTGTTGGTTTGTGAAATTGTGTATGTGTACCTTTCTATCTGTCATGCATTTGTTACTCACTTAACGTACAGGTATCGCTTCGATTTCTAGAGGTAATAGTCTCTTTCTTACGTGTAGCATGTTATAATGTCGTTACACACACACTTTAAAAAAAAAATCTAGGACAGGACATAATGAGACAGATATAACCAAACAACATTGTAAATACAAAAAATAACAAAACAACAGTGTAAATACAAAGCAAAAACATCAAAGGTTTGGTTTTAAAGGTTTGGTTTTAAATTTGATTATGTGAATGTGTGTTGGTCTGTGAAGTAGTGTATGTGTACCTCTCTATCTTTTTTTTAGCTACTAAGACAGGACATAACGAGACCGCTATAACCAAACAACATTGTAAATACACAACAAAAACATCAAAGGTTTGGTTTTAAATTTGATTATGTGAAGTGTGTGTTGGTCTGTGAAGTAGTGTATGTGTTCCTCTCTATCTTTTTTTTAGCTACTAGGACAGGACATAATGAGACAGATATAACCAAACAACATTGTAAATACACAACAAAAACATCAAAGGTTTGGTATTAAATTTGATTATGTGAAGTGTGTGTTGGTCTGTGAAGTTGTGTATGTGTTCCTCTCTATCTTTTTTTTAGCTACTAGGACAGGACATAACGAGACCGCTATAACCAAACAACATTGTAAATACACAACAAAAACATCAAAGGTTTGGTTTTAAATTTGATTATGTGAAGTTGTGTATGTGTACCTCTCTACCTCTCTATCTTAATATATATATATATATATATATATATATATTGTTACACACTTATCATACAGGTACTGTTCGATTTCTTGAGGTAATAGTCTCTTTCTGATTTTCATTTCAGAAAATGTACGCATACCCTGTTTTTCGCCGCCAAACGCCAACATCAAACCGACTCCTCATGGCGCCATCGGCAGAGGCAAAGCGCCTTGAAAATGTGGAGTCTGGAAGGGCCAAACTGAAAGAGGAGGTGCTGACAGAGGCCAGTACATATGTCCGCACAAACAGTGGAGACCCCAGTGACCAGTTTTTAGTACTGGCTCACTGCAAACTTCAGTTTGGGAAGTACCAGGGCCAGCGATTTAGATGGCTTCTGGAAAACTCACTGGGTTATGCTGTTTATTTGGTGCTCAGCATTTCCACTGAGCAAGCACACACAAACCCATTATCAGAAAATAAACAACTGTTCCTACAGTACACTACTTACATTAGAGAGATGGCAGAGGAAGTGGAGAAGTACAAGAGGAAGCAGGAAATGCAAGCAGAAGCCCGGGCAACTGGAGACCAGGGCTGCTTGATGGTGGAGTTTGGTGACTTCCAGGGTCGGTCCATGAAGGATGTCTATGAGGACCAGAGCAAGGAGGCAAAAGACCTCATCAGGTACCTGGTTAAGGCAGATGCCAGGCCCAACACCAACATGGCTATTTTCAAGGCATACGTCCTGAAAAGACAGGCTTCTGCTGTGGGCACCGGTGTACATCAGCCTGCACGTCCACCTGCAGCCGCCAGTGTCTCTGTACCTCCACCCACAGCCTCCAGTGCCTCTGCACGTCCACCCACAGCCGCCAGTGCCTCTGCATCTACAGCCGCCAGTGCCTCTGCACCTGCACCTGCAGCCATCCGAACTGGTGTACAGCAGACCGCCACTGTGAAAGCGCTGTTGGCACGTGGCAAACATTTGTCTCCTTCACTTCTGGCGAGAAAAATCATGTCACCAGTTAAACCCCGTGAGTAGTGAGTGTGAATATTGAATTTCCCATACAGCAGTTCTACATGTATTCATTTATCGTTATGGCAAACTTGTCATGTTTCCAGATCCATTACTGCAGTCCACTTTACCTCCTCCAGCAGCAGAACCTCCAGCCAAACGTTTGGCCCAAAGGCAGCTTTTCACTACTGGTAAGTAAGCACCATCTTACATACGTTTGTCTTTGTGTATTGTTCACAGTAATAGTTTTAACATTTGTGCTCCAGGCACTTCTGTTCCCACTGCTGAAGATGATGATGAGGAGCTGGTATTTGCTGCATCACAATGCGAAGCACAGCTAAATACAGGTGTGGCATATGACACAAATGCAAATATTGGTAACACGTTCAGTTATAACTCACTTATAAGTTATTGGTTTAATGATGAACTAATAATTTACTCTAAACATGACTATATAAATATAACTTATTAAAAAGTGGTTTGCAAACACTATACAAATGTGCTGTAAGTTATGTTAAAAAAATTATAAATCATTAAATAAATCAAACAGATCAATAGCAGATGGTTGATGAGTTATTAGTTGATCCACTATTTATACTATTTACGTATTTAGGTCAAACTTGTTTCAGTATCGTCTCTGACAATGGTTAATCTTGAACAAATTATAAATAGACCATTAGTAAATGATCAGTATAAGCTTGTCTGTTCAAAAGCACAAACATGCAGAATGCTAAAACAGCATTTTTTTAAGGGGATACACATTTATAAATGTCTTACAGTCAGGGGATTCAGGTGGGTTATGATAAATCCTTTGATCTAGTGATAATGTGAACCTGTTTCACCTTCCACCGATGCTCATATCCAGTGCAAAGCGGTTAAAGACTCCATGTGTGTCAGAGAAGACAGTGGTCTATACCCTCACCAGTCAGCACCTACACTGCAGGACACACTACGAAGTGTTCAACACCTGTAATAGATGATGTGTAAACGCATGAATAAATAATTTACAAAGCTTTCTGCATCCCCTAATCTAAAGTGTAAACCATTCATCGCTTGTAAATTTTCAGAATACATATCGTCTCAAAGCAGCTTTACAGAAAATGCATGCGTCTGCATTACAATTTAGAGTGATTTGTTATCAGAGGAGACTGTGCCCAAGTTATGTATTTCAGAAAATATACAATCACAGTCAGCTAAAAATGTATTAATAAACAATGTAATAATTTAAGGCAGAAACACTGGGCTCATTGAAGTAAAGAAACATGTTAATAATGATTAGGGTATATAGAAAAGGTTTGTTGGTGGTAGAGTCGGAGTTGTCTCTTCACAGGTGTTGGTCATCTGAAGTCTTCATAAGAAGCTGGATCCAGACTGGAGCTGACGGACTCTCTAGTTACCTCGGGATGGGCCTCCCGAGATAAAACAGAACAGAAAAATAATTAGCGTAGCTGCTGTTCAAGGCATTAAGCAAAGACAATCATGTGCACTGATGTAACTGGAGTATAGGCTATGATATTCATTATGTGAATGCTTGGCTAAAGAGATGCGTCTTTAATCTAGATTTAAACTGAGAGAGTGACTCTGAGCCCGAACATTATCAGGAAGGCTATTCCAGAGTTTAGGTGCCAAATATGAAAACATTCTTACTTCTTTAGTGGACTTAGATATCCTAGGTATTACCAGAAGCCCAGAGTTTTGTGATCTTAAAGAGCGTGATGATTGTAGGGCAATAGATGATCAGTTAAATACACAGGAGCTAAACTGTTTAGGGACTTATAGGCCCGTAGGAATACTTTATAATTGACACAGAACTTAACAGGTAACCAGTGTAGAGATGATAAAATTGGTGTTATATGATCATATTTTCTTGACCTATTAAGAACTCTAGCAGCTGCATTTTGTAGTAATTGTAGCTTGTTTATTGATGATGCAGGACAACCAGCTAGTAATGCATTACAGTAACCCAGACTTATATATATATATATATATGGATATACAGTATAGCATACCACTTAATAATAATTTATGAATGTATTAAGTAATAATTAATAAATTACTTATAACTGAATTAACAAAACATTTATAAAATGTTAGCATATTACTTATTAAACATTTATAAATGTATAGTCTTGTTTTGTAAATTCATCAACTAATAACTTATAAGTGACTTATAACTGAACATTATAAAGTGTTACCCAAATGTTATAAGAATGTTTTGTGAAAACACAAAAAAAAAAAATCAACATTTTTAAATATTTTTTGTTTAAAATACAGAATTATGTCACATCATGCCTCAAGCGGGATGCATTCTTTGAGTGCACTTCAAAACCTTAAGGATGTCCAAAGGTGTAAGGGTATTTATTTGCGTTTCCGAACTTACCCGTTGTTTAACAATCACTGGCTAACTTTTTCACACCGCCTGCTCTTCTCACTCACTCTTTAGCTCCCCCTGAGCAGACAGGATCATGGAGTTTCATTGTTCTAATGATTAGTGGAACAGTTTTTCCTTACTGTATCTGTGTGCATGCTTCATGTCTGTGGGCATCATTATTTTATACTGAATTAATCGCGCCTCATTTTCCTTACTCCATTCCATCTAATCCTCATTCTCAAAGAGCTTTATTGATTCCATATTCCTTACATCAATAAAGTGTACACTGCGTTCTTTGCTTCTTAACACTAGTACCATTTTCTTCACTGTTAATAATTATTAATGCTTGTCCAAAATTACTGCTTCGCAGGCTGTTTGTGGGCTGCATTTATGGCATATTACTATCAAATGCAGCAGCCATGCTTATATTGTTTTTTTGTTACTGTTCACTCAGAGGCCTGTGCTGGTCCGTCTCCATCAGCGGAAACAGCAAAAACACCAGATCCTCCACATCATCACCCACCAGCTGAGCTTCCAAGTCACTGGAAAGATCATCTTCCACCTTTCCAACATGAGTGGATCCGGTACACACTATTTAAGGCCAACCTTCGAACCGGCAAGCCAGAACTAGTGTCCCAGCTGAAGCTTTGGTGGTATCCTCCTCAGCCCCATTTAATTAACACTCAGCCGCCCGCCTCACACGACCTCTTCTTCTGTCGGCCCCTTTTCTTATGGATGCCGCTGAAGATGTGGTTATTTCCCCTTGTCTGTGTTCGCCCAGACTGTGTAAAGCACAGACTAACAGCGGCAGGACTTTATCGCACTGTGCGCAAGGTCTTGGACATCGACGGGTGGTATGACCTTGCCACTGAGTATCTGGAATGCAAACGCTGCAAAAAGAAATATCCTGCCTGGTCCGAGGACATCTTAGGACAGCTGGATATGGGCCACCGCAGTCAGTTTCCAGCTTTGCTGACATACAGGTAATTCTTAATGACAATCATTCATTATTAGGCGCTTTTATTTGTGTTATTTTTTTTAACCAACCAAAGCATTTGCATTATTATACTGTTGTTTCCTTAGATACTCATGTGACAACCGGGTGCTGAGGATGATGAGGGAGAGGACACTGGGCAACAGTGTGACTCAGCTTTACAAGAAGCTGATGGAGCAACACAGTGAGGCATGGACACAGCGTGTCCTGCAGTACCTGACTGCCTGTGAACCATTCACAAGGTCCTCCCTTGTGCAGCCTCCTGTGTTTGCTGAGCCTCCCCCTTTACCTGCCCTACCTAAACCTAAGTGGCTGTTAGCCGTGTACGCCAGGGATGTTCTGGGGCGTCTGCACGAGGTGAAGGGCAAAATTACATCCGTCTTTGGCTGTGTTCTCAAGATGGACTCCACAAAAAAGGTATCACAGCCCTGTTTGTATCCAGAAATTTGCCAGATATGGATATGTATGCATGCATAATGAACACAGTTTTTGACCCTTTTATTTTTCCCTATAGGTCACAAAGAAACTCGCTGGTGCTGCTTCAGGAACAGCTGCCTGGTGCACAAATGTGGGTAACGAACACGGCCAAGTCCTTGTCTCTGTGCTGACAGCTGCCGAGGGACATGGACTGGACTCCATGGCAGCTGGCCTGATGAAACGCTACCGAGAGGCAGGAGAGGCAGCCCCAAAAGTTATGTACGTGGACAGAGATTGTTGCAGTCAGCATGGCCAGTCTCGAGTGAAGGTCCTGTTTTCGGAGTGGGATGAGCTTGAAGTGCGCCTTGACATCTGGCATTTCATGCGGCGATTTGCTGCAGGTGTCACGACAGAGGCTCATCCACTCTATGGGATCTTCATGGCACGTCTGTCCACGTGCATCTTTCAGTGGGATCCAGAGGATGTGGCTGCTCTTCACCATGCAAAGGAAGGTGAGCTGGCGGCAAAGAAGACTGGCCACATCTCAGGAAAGGCGGTCAGTGCTCGCATTACCCGGAGGGAGTTGGCACTGCACTGCCGGAGGAGGACCAGGGGGGTGGAGGAGTCGACCAGATCAATTGGATCACTGATTGATCTGTTTGACAGTGCGGCCGGGAAGGACACTCTGGGAGTTCCTCTGCTGGACCACGAACGGATCCAGCGGATATGGAAAGAACAGCAGAAGCACGTACAGTGTATCCAAGACCCAGAGAACTTTCCGCTGTACATGAAGACAGGGACACTGAAGAAAGGCGGTGTGGAGCTGTGCTGCTACAGGTGTGCCCGTGGCTCTACCTCCTTGGAGTCATTCCACCTCCATCTGAACCGTTTTATTCCAGGTGTTACATACATATGGATTACTAATTTAAAATATAAGCACTGTAACTGCTTCCATTACTTTGAAGTAATGTCACTTTAATAAATGTCACACTCTACAGTAATGTTAGTTATTTTCTGATGTCATAAGCATTGACAAAGCTGTCTTGCCTGACAATCACTAGTAACTCTTGTTATAATGACAATTTTTAATGTATTTGCATAACTCTGTTACATGTAACCAGTTACTTCATAGCACATCATGTGTAGTACATATGTGACGTATTAAACCAATTTTTTGTTAATTTAACTTTTAGGAACCAGTGCCAGTGACGCGCATTTTCAGGCGTATCTCCTTGAGGGCTTGATGCGTTGGAATGATGACCGGATGGATGACGCCATAAAAGGACCTTCATCAATCCGGTCATATGGCAGTGCCATGAGAGAGGCTGTGGACCAGCTTAGCCGGACTGTCTTTGGGAAGCCCTGGGATGAGCGCTATCGGCCTCCTGGAGCATATACAGGTAAGAAATTCATTAATTTGTTCTTTTGTAATATTCTACTAAGTTATCTATTTAGCCTTTAATGTACTAGACAAAATATTAAATAACTCCTATTATGGATTTCTGAAAATTAGCTTTCATGTAGTAAGTAAAAAAAAAAAGGTGTACAATTTTATTTACATAGCACTTTTAACACTACAATGCACAAAGTGCTTTACACAATATCATTGAAATACATTATTGAAGAGCCATACACAATACATGAAGAAACAAAATATATTTTAAAATATCAAAACCCAAACTACACAAAAAAATACACTAAATACTAAAAGCATGTCTATACATGTATATTTTCAGATGACATTTAAAAACAGACACTCAGATGTTCTAATATCAATTGGCAAGCTATTCCATAATTTTGGAGCCCTCACTGTAAATGCTCTATCTCCTTTAGTTTTATATCTAGTTCTTGGAACATCCAGCATCTTGTTAAAAGAGGACCTCAGACATCTCCCTGATGCATAAGGTCTCAGAAGCTCAGTTAAATATATAGGTGCCAAACCATTTAAAGCTTTATATGTCAACAATAAAATCTGTTATTGTTGACTTATAAAAGATAACCCTAACCCTGCTCAAGGGCTAACCCCAACCCTAACCCTGCTCAAGGGCTAACCCCAACCCTAACCCTGATCAAGGGCTAACCCCAACCCTAACCCTGATCAAGGGCTAACCCCAACCCTAACCCTGCTCAAGGGCTAACCCCAACCCTAACCCTGCTCAAGGGCTAACCCCAACCCTAACCCTGATCAAGGGCTAACCCCAACCCTAACCCTGATCAAGGGCTAACCCCAACCCTAACCCTGATCAAGGGCTAACCCCAACCCTAACCCTGATCAAGGGCTAACCCCAACCCTAACCCTGCTCAAGGGCTAACCCCAACCCTAACCCTGCTCAAGGGCTAACCCCAACCCTAACCCTGATCAAGGGCTAACCCCAACCCTAACCCTGCTCAAGGGCTAACCCTAACCCTGCTCAAGGGCTAACCCCAACCCTAACCCTGCTCACGGTTCAGGGTGAAAAATTAGTTCTTCCATTGTTTCATCATCGATTCGGACTCGCGCTGGGATTTATGTTAAATCAGTGTGTACAATCACTGAGCTTTAGGAAGCCTCTGGACACAATGGGTGTTTTTTTTCTGGAATACGCGGTAAACCAATCACAACAGACTGGGCCTTCTGACCAATCAGAGCAGAGTAGGCTTGCGGAAAGGAGGGATTTAGAGAGACTGAACGTTTTGGTGATGTGCAATGTATATTATGAGAAAATTAAAGTGTTTTTTGACCTTTGATGTATGTAAACCTGTTGTTTGAGACCTCCAAAACTAAATTAGGAAACTTTCAAATAGCATAATAGGGGCACTTTAAGAACACTTTCTTTTTTCTCATTTTATTCGTGTAGGTGAATTGCTGGGAATGGAGTACCTTTACAGCCAGACTGGCAAAACACTAACTCCAGTGCTCCAGAACCCAGAGGAGGAAGACAGGCTGGTGGAGGAGGTTGATGACCAGGATCTGGAAGATGAGGGGTTTGAGGAACAGATCATGGAGGACATCACAGTTCCAGTGCTGTATGAGGATGACCCCTGCCGTGATCTCGAAAACAGCCCCTCATCTTTGCCTCTGCCTCAGTCCCCAGTATCACTGGCTGAGCCGTCCACATCATCTGGTGGAGAAGGACAGCATCTTGCCCCTGCCCCTGCCCCTTCAGTGCTGTCACAGCCATCTGACACTGGAAGCAGTCTCTCAGATGAGGCTCAGGTAAGACACTTTAAGGGCTTTATTTAAGTTCAATCTCGTTTTATTCCACATATATTAACATTAATCTGCATTTACTAGGGAGCAGTCATTGGCCCAGATGGCATCGCTGGGTGGGACAAGGTCCAGGATCTGGCTGGTTACCTGGTGGGTCTTCGTGAGGCTCCTTACCTCACTGACCACCAGATGACAGAGGCCATCCAGCTGTGGACAGCTCTCCCTGATTGCGATAAACAGCGGGTCAACTATCAGCCTCGACATCAGCCTCAGTTGACACATGGGCGCTTTAAGGCACCAAAGCGGTCCGGTGTCACACCGGGTGTGGAAAGTGTGAAACGTTGTCTGATTGGACATCCTGGGGGTCCAGCACAGTGGCCCAACACCAGCCGCTTGGTTGAGGCCATTTGTATGAAGCTGTGTGCTTTACACAAGTCGCCAACCAAGAAGGCTGGAGTTTGCACTCCCAGGTGGTCTAAAATCCTCTCAGATTACCACCACATCCGAGAGCTGGTGCTTAATAGTCGCAGGCTGATGGATGAAACAATGATCCAGCTGTTTGAGCTAAACCAGAGGACACTCATTCAGTGGGAAGCAAGGCACATTATTTGCTTCAAATTAACTGAATAATTCTAAACATATATATAATAAGTAATTTATTTTCAGGTTTCAGCGGCGGCAGAAGAATCAGGAAATGAGTGTCCTCGCTCAGGGACTGACGCCACCTGACCCCATTGCTGTGGCTATTACGCCGCTTCCTCCACCGAGGGAGAAACTGGATGAAGCACCATCGACCTCGGGCCCAAAACATACATTTGTCTTTCCGGCAAATAAAGAAGGACAGGCACCTATTCTGCGACCAGGTCGACGGCCCGCTGCTGCCACCAGGGAGTGCCCCATCGCACCTGCCCCCACAACATCAGGAGTTGTGCAGCCCATTTCAGCACCTGGGTCATTGCTGGGCACACTAGTCCTTAATCCAGACATGACTGTGTCGATGGTGTTTCAGTCTTCTGGTGCTTCGACATCCAGTGCAGGCCCAGCTCTGCCTGCTCCTGTGTCTGCTGCTCCTGTGTCTGCTGCTCTTGTGTCTGCTGCTCCTGTTTCTGCTGCTCTTGTGTCTGCTGCTCCTGTTTCTGCTGCTCCTGTGTCTGCTGCTCCTGTGTCTGCTGCTCCTGTGTCTGCTGCTGCCCTGTCTGCTGCTCCTGTGTCTGTTGCTGCCCTGTCTGCTGCTGCCCTGTCTGCTGCTCCTCTGTCTGCTGCTCCTGTGTCTGTTGCTGCCCTGTCTGCTGCTGCCCTGTCTGCTGCTCCTCTGTCTGCTGCTCCTGTGTCTGTTGCTGCCCTGTCTGCTGCTGCCCTGTCTGCTGCTCCTCTGTCTGCTGCTCCTGTGTCCCGGTACACCCAGAGGAACAGGCGCCGACGGGCCCAGGAAGAGGAAAGTGGAGTCCATAAGAGGAAGTATGTGCGAGGGGTTACTTTTAACATGTGCAGCAAATGTGGACAGCCCAAAACTAAAGAGTTTGGCCATAGCCGATATGGTAATGCCACATTTTGCTTGCGTTCCTCTGGTGGACAATCTTTAGATGACTGGTTGGCAGAACAGCGGCAACAAAATAAACCCCAAACTCCACCTCCTCAATGAAAACCACCAGGGAGTACCCCATCGCACTTGCCACCACAGCATCAGGAGTTGTGCAGCCCATTATCAGTACCTGGTTCGTTGCTAAGCACACTAGACATGGCAACATGCCAGAACAGCACCAGCCAAATAAACACCAAATTCCACCTCCTCAAAAAATACTTTCCTGTATATATTACATGGGCCCACTTTTTATATTGTCCTGTATATATATTGTGTGTATATATATATATATATATATGCCACATTTTGCTTGCGTGCCTGGACAATCTTCAGATGGCTGGTTGGCAGAACAGGGCCAGCAAAATAAACTCCAAACTCCACCTCCTCAATAAATATTTTTCTGTATATGTTTTGTATATATTACATGGGCCCACTTTTTTTATATTGTACTGTATATATTGTGTGTATGTACATTATTTATATATATATATGTATATATGTGTGTGTGTGCACTAATTTCAATATTTGTGTGTATATTTGTTAATTTTAATAAAACCTTTTACATGTGAAGTGTTTTTTATTAGATAAATTAAATCTGATAAATCATATCAATCAAATCATATCCCACAAAAAAAAAATATATATATATATATATATATATATATATTACACATAAAATAAAAATATATATATTACACATAAAATAAAAAAAAAATATATATATATATAAACATAAATTAAAAATAAAAACATCGATCAGACCCTTTTCACATTTCCGGTTTTTTTTCAGAGCGGAAGTCGTCTTATTTGTGGTGAATGAGAACACATTAAAAATATTTTTGTATGCCCATTTGCTCAAACAGCAAAAGAAAAAGGCCACAATAGTGGTTTCACCACATTCGAAAAGAGGGAAAAAATAGAGTGAGATTGATAACCGCAGTGAAAAGAGAAATATGTACATTTTTACCATCACTCCCATAACTTTTACTGTAATTTGATGCAAAAGTAATGCAAAGTATTAGTGTTATAAATGTACATAGATAAAAAAAAATGAAAATACAAAAAACTTGCAGGATTTACGATATTGATGGCCGTTAAAACGCGTCATCACAGTCTGTGAAAAAGGGTCTATTATGTCATGGATTTCTAAATATAGGCGCAGATGATTGCACACTTGGATACTGTGTCTCGTGGGTTCGAGTCCAACCCGCCGAGGATGCTTTGTTTCACATTTAACTAAAACTCCTCCATAACGCACATGTGTATACCCCGAATAATGTCGAGGGAAAATTTGTCGGCATATTCCCGTTTTATACGTCTTTTTCGCGTGCGTGCGTGGGCGGAAAGATTGGGCCCCTTCTTTTGCGCAGCGAGCGCTCTACCATCTGAGCTAATCCCCCGGCGATAACGACTCAGTACATCAACATAATTAATGATTACTAAAATGATATAGCCGTGATGTTTGTGTACATCACTGTCCGTCTGTTCCACTAGTGGTGGTGAAATGAAACTTTTCGAAGCACTGTATCGAAAAATGGCTCATTACTCGACGCTTTTCAACACCGACGACATCTTGTGGTCAAAAGGTGTAAAATCTGCCAGACATTTTTGATAGTTTCAAATAATAATTCAGCTCGTGTTACGAAAACAACCATTTTTGTTGAGGCAGTACACATATTTAATAAATATAAATAAGTATTTCACGTTACTTTGAAAAACACACTTGTTTTAAACTTAGTGATGGGGAGTCGACTCCAAAAGAGTCGATTCCAAAAGAGTCGATTCATATCGACGCAATAAATATACATTTGGTTTTCCATGGTATTCATAATCATTAAACTAACATAAAGAATAAATATCAATAAGTGTACAGTATCGAATACATTTGTAGTTTCTTTAACTCTCCTGTCCAAGCGCCTTTTAACACACCAATAAAGATTAAATTAAGCAAAGTTTAACGCCAATCAACGATTTGTTGATATGGCCTTGTTTTGCCCTCCAGGTGGGTGTTCCTATAATGAATAGCGCATCATAACAGTATGGACATATACACATCCCACAATAAGTAGTCAGTTACAGTTTCAGACCAACATTGCCTATTGAAACCAATTAAGAACATTTAAACTGGTCCAAAACTGGCCTTGATTGTCCTAAATTTACTTGAAATGTAACCATAGTAGCGTTTATTTAGCGGAACATTGCAATTCTAAAAATACAATAGGTTACACACTATCACTGAATTAAATTATAGGCTGCTACACATCTTTACACGGGTTATAAATCATATTTTCTTACATGCCTACCTCGAGTGACACAAGGTAAACCTAACAATAGACGGATGATTACAATGGCGTCTTAAAGATACACAATGAGGTGCAAACAGTGACATCAACATTTGTTTTAATAAGCAGTGAAGCTGTGATGAGTTTGTTAGAACGATAACAAATACACTTTCAAGCTAAATAATCATATTTAAGTGTTTAACATTAGTTAAGTTAATTATTTAAATGTGTAGTTTTAGCGGCATCTAGCGGTGAGGTTGCGAATCGCAGTCAGCCACAGCTCACACCGCCATTTTGAAGCTCTACGGTGGCCGACACAGGACAAAAATGTCGTCGTGTGAGACAGCAGAGAGCAGCTAGCGCTCTGTAGAGAGGTTTGTCCCTTTAGGGCCACTGTAGAAACATGACGGCGCAAAATGGCGGCTTCACTTTATACATCACTGTTATGTATATTATATTGCATTTCTGTCAATATATCCTCATAAATACTACACTCTGCACCGTTAACGCACACAATACTGCACAAATGATAGCGATCATGAAAGAACTTCACTCTTTCTGTCCCAAACGCGTTCAATCTGGGCCTGAGGTGTCTAACACAGACCCCATCAGTTATATCTGGTCCTATACTGCCACCTGCTGGCGCAGTTGTGTAACTTAGAGAAGATTAGGTCGTGATAACGAGAAAATAGTAATCCATGGTCTTTTAGGGCTTCCGTACTTCTTTGATAAGAATAAATCATAATACGAACATTAATTTGTGCGTGTTCAGCGTTAAGTTCACAAGCACTTCAACTGACCGTTCCACAATCATTTATTTTGATCATATATCCCTTAGCAACTCATAGGTTTAAGGTTCGATTCCAGGTTTTTTGGAGTCGACTCCGATTCCCGACTCCCACTGTAGGAGTCGACTCTGACTCCTCGACTCTATGTACATTAAAACAGGGTCAGACATAAGATAAGATGGCAATCGTTACACACTTTAAAAAGTCTAAAATCCCCTTATTAAAGCAACACACACTTAGTGTGACTGTTTAAATCAGTCCAATTTAGCGATTACTTGATCAACGTTGCTATCTAGCTGTTGCCAATGCCAATACCTAATTTTACAGAGGGAAGAGTCACGAAAAAAAGCTGTGGTCGAATATTATGTCAGAATTATATAAAAGAGAAAAAATGTATTCTTTAATGACTTATTCTTAGTATAGGCTAATGGTCGGGAGATGGCGCTAAACGCACATGATCGTAGTCTTAGCGTTTTTCATGTTCAGTGTTTTAAAAACGTCCCGCTGTTTTTAGTGATTAGCTGTGGATCACAAGTGCCCAAAACTTGCACCTTGTTCACATATTTTTATTTTTAAGATGGAAATTTGACAGGTTTGTGCTGCAGTTCTATCCATCCAGGGCTCGCGACAGTCACGTGACTGAAAACTATGAATTGTGCTCGACTAAATCGTACTCCGCACATTAAAAACATTACCAAATAAAAATCACAAAAACACTTCCTTCGAGCCGGATTCGAACCAGCGACCTAAGGATTTCAGTGATTCACCGCTACAGTCCTCCGCTCTACCAACTGAGCTATCGAAGGGGATGGAATAACGGTCGAATAGTATCAGCTATGAATGCAGCTGGTGAACTACTCGGGTAGAGATATATACACATTTAAATATCTGATCAAAATAATAAAAGGTCTGCAAGTTGATATATGATGTTAATGTAATGCGGCCATACATTATTCTTTTCAAACAGAAGCCTTTAGTTTCCTTCACAATGAAAATCCAAACAAAACGGGAGTGAGCGGAACTGAACAGCATTTGTTTATTTATTTATAAATCATTTACAAAGTAACAAATCAGCTCATATTACAGGACACACACATTGTATTTCAATAATGTATTCTCGGGCCAAAAGCAGAAGGTGGGGCGTGAGGTTCAGCTGCTCCACATGGGACAGAAACCGTAAATCATCCAAACAGCGTCACATTAATATTCAGTGTTCAAGTAAAGAGCTCAGCCAGCAGCAGTAGTCATTAGTGATCCGTGTCCTCTGATCTTCACCACACGCATGTTTTATTCAGTCCATCAGCGGTTCGCTACACACAGAGCTGTGTGTGTGTGTGTGTAAAAAAACACAGCCTTTTCAACTCAGTCTGGATTGGCAACTTTGTGTAAAATAAACACCATGAAAAACATCTGCATAAAAGACAGAACTGTCAGTACAACAGATATAAAATCTCATGCAAATTGACAAAAAAAAAAGCAAAAGGGGGATGTGGAGAACGGTGTGTTTGGAGAGGTGTGCATCACGCTCGAGACAGGAGCTCCTGCGCGCGGCTCTTGATGGCGGATGTGGCGTCCTGCAGGTAAATCCAGGTGCTGTTGGTGAACGACCTCACGTGATCCTGCAAGCAGTGCAGCGACACCTCGCCACTACGGACACACACAACACAACTCATTAACATGTGACCGCACACATACACACTTATCCCACAGAGACATTAGTTGTAGCGATCTGAGCTCAGGTGCTCTAATGGTGCGTTCACACCGGACGCGATTCGCGCGAGTGATTTACATGTCAAGTCAATGCAGAGACGCGAAACGGCATTCTGCGGCGCGATTCGCACAAATGAGGCGGCGCGATTCGCGCAAATGAGGCGGCGCGAAGGACAAATCGCAAATCGCTCAAGTTGAAAAATCTGAACTTTGGCGGATATTTCACACTGCGTTAACCAATCAGGAGCTTGCTCTAGTAGTGACAACAATGAGGAGAAAATCTGTATATTAATATCTGGTTCAGACAATATGATTATCATTATGATAACATTAAATGACATGAAACACAACCCAGTCTCTTTTTGTTAAATGCAAGTTTATGTATGATCAATAATACAAAAGTATAAGTAAAAGGTATAATAAGCTACACATGAAATAAAGCAAACAATTCACTCAAACAAAGTCAGTGCTAGTCGGCTAACGTTACAACTGCAACGTACAGTTATAGCCTAAAAATATAAAGTAATGAAACTTCTCTTTGCCTTCAGTCTAAACGATTTGCCAGGGAACAAATTATAGATCCATGAGAGCAAAGATCGGCCGTTACAAGACGAATTATAGCTGGAGACGCCACAGAGACATCAGAGCCAGCGGCAGAAGAACTGGCTGAGGAAAGGCTGATCTCACCGGGTTAATGAGCGCCGCTGATCCACTGGAGCTCACAACTCCCAAAACACCACATCACATGTTCAAATAGGCTCTCTTCATATAAATAAACCACAGATTTTGAGCTTTAAACAACTACATTATCGACTGAAAAAGTCTTAAAACTACGTTTTGTCACACATTAACAGTAGATTTTAAAAAAAAAAAAAACAGACGTGTAAACACAGCCCATGTCAGACATTTCTCAACGAGACGAGCCGCTGGCAGAAGCCCCGCCCATGAGGAGAATCACGTCTGTTGTGCAGTGAATGTCACGCGCGATTCACGCTAATTTCCCACGCGACTGAAGCGAGTAAAATCAAAATGTTCAAGCGTCCACCTTCGTGCGAATCGCGTCCGGTGTGAACTCCACATTAGGGCGTGTCCGAATACACTTTTGCTAGTTTAACGACGGGAAAACCGGTCTGTGCGCCCGGCACATGGTCCAGAAGGGTCGTCCCTTGTCTCTAAATGAGTCGTGGGTGTGTTTTGGGCGTAACGTGCAATAAACCAATCAGAGTCTCATCTCCCTTTCCCTTTAAAAGCCAATTGACCTATCGGTAAGCCCCTCCCCTCGAACGCAGATGAGCCAATGGCAGTTGAGTATCAGTTGCGCTGGGACCGGAACTCGGACATCTTTAGGTTTCAGCGCCATAGAGAAACACTGGAAAATCCGAAGCTCTCATCGGTTTGATGGTGTTTATGCTAAAAAAATGCTCAAATGTCGTGCCTGAGGCACTGCAACACTGACTCCAGCGATCCTGAGAGGATTTTCTGTTTGTCAAACTATCGTTAAGTTACGATTAAAGTCCCTGCTAACATACAAACCGAAATAATAATAATAACACTGTAGGTCAAAAACACGAAGGTCTACATTTCAGTGCCTCTCCAGATTAAACTGGTTATATGTCAATTATTTTAATTTTAGATATGTTTAAGGTCTACATTATCTGTCCTACTAAGGAGGACTCAGATTTTGATGGGTATTATAATGAAAGGGAAGAGCTTGCACGCAGTTTATCGGAGTTGTTTTGCAGATCATACAAAGTTTACCACTGCACCCTTGAAAAGTCATAAGCTCAGTGTGTGTTTGTTTACTGTTAGTTGTTTGAGTGTTTTGTGTAATTTGCTGTGTATGGTAATGCAACAGAGAGAGAGTTTGTGATTGAGATGTTAATGCGCACTTCTTATGCTTTGTTTGTTCAGCTCTTACGATGATTTTTTTGGAGTGAAAAAGGACATCATAAACTTGATAAACCATCAGTTAAGTTTGGCCATCATTCGGACGGGGTATACGCTACATTCTGTGTCCAAAAACATCTCGGGATAAGGTTTTCACACTGACAGCTGTACATTGTAAGATATAGCAACTCAGTTTGTTTGTCTGAGTTAGCAACAGTAACTAAGGGGGGCGGGGCTTACCGATAGGTCAATTGTGCTCGCACATCCATTGACATGAGGAATACAGACACGGGTTAGTGAGGGCTGGGCGATATGGCTGAAAACTATCACGATATAAGTGTTTCATATCAGTCGATATCGATAATTATTGATATGTTTTATGACCTATTTAAAATGAAGACATTTAAACATTATTTTAAACGTAACCTTCCTCTGATTATAATCCCCTCAGTTATAAAGGCAGAAATGTCAACACAACCATGAAAACACTCAAATAATGAAAATATAAACACAAGTCAAAAATCACAATGAACACTTCACACATTAAGGTGCAGCGCCTCCGTTATTTCTCTGGAACTGTGAGTGTTTAGATGCGTTGTCATAATGCTGCGTTGACACCAAACGTGTATAGAGCGTCAGGAGCGAGTGATTTAAATGTTAAGTCAATGGAAAGGTGCGTTGACGCGCATCTGGAGGTCCTGCGGCGCAATGGATTCCGCCTCGTTCGCGCGAATGACGCAAATTCTGATTTGGCAGACAACAAATGATGATTCATGAGAGCAAAGATCACCCGTTAGATCCGCACAAGACGAACCACTACAGGACATCAGAGCAGCGGCAGACGGCAGAAGGACTAGCCGAGGAAAGGCTGCTCTGGCCGGGGTTAATGAGCGCTGAGCGCCCAGTGATCGCCTGGATCTCACAACTCCACAAACACAAGATTATTTTAATCGACTCACTGATTCATAACGCTTCGAAGCTTCATGAGGCCGTGTTTTGAAATCGCCATCACTATATAAGTCGTTATTTAGGGTTTTTTTGCGCACAAAAACTATTGTCGCCGATTCATAAAGTTATTGTAGAGCCGCTGTAGTGAGATGGACTTTGTAACTTTAGTCTTTAGTGTCTTTTAAGGGTCTTGAGAGTGTAAAGTTGAGCCAATGGAGGCCTTTCAGAGCATCAGATTTACACTAAAATATCTTCATTTGTGTCTGAAGATGAACGGAGGTCTGACAGGTGTCCAACCACATGAGGGTCAGTCATTAATCACACAATTTACATTTTTGGGTGAACTAACCCTTTAATACACACGTGTATCGCCACGATTGGTCAAATAAGTAGCCAATTTCATTGGTCATTACTACAAACAGGTCATTCTGAGACATGCAATGACTGTTCATTATTACATGTAGGCATTTTAATCTTTATATACACAATAATCCTTTACATTTTAATCCTTTTATTTGTAATATTTAAACGTGTGTGTGTGTGTGTGTGTGTAATACTGTCATATATAGGCTCATATCACGAACACACCCTTTAAATAACACACAAATACTGCACTATTGACTTTAGCTATTGTGCGTTGGTCAATGGTCAGTGGTTTTCAGTTCCTCACATTAACAACAACGCTCCAGATCACACCTGGTGTTCAGACCAGATGCCCATGGGTGAACAGATGAGCAGCGCTTCCGATATTTAAATAACGAGGAGCTGAACGTGAACATGAGAACTGCATCCGGCTGAAACTAGCAGAACACACTCACGTCACGCTGAACCGAGTGTGTGATAGGACACAAAGACCCATAACAGGTCCTCGGTGTGTGTGTGTGTGTGTGTGTGTGTGTTGATGACTGACTTGCAGGACTCCTGTAGGTTCTTCCAGGCGTGTTGCAGGGCTGTGGACAGATACTGTAGTGATGGGATGATGAGGCGCTCTTGGACGTACAGCAGAAGCGCCTTCACATACTCGAGGAACTGAAACACACTCTCAGGAGTGTTTGCATGGATCTGAGGGAAGAACAAGCATTCGTTAGCGTTTTAGAAACCCAGACCTGCAAACTCCTCAGAGTTAAAGGGTTAGTTCACCCAAAAATGTAAATTCTGTCATTAATGACTGACCCTCATGTGGTTGGACACCCGTCAGACCTCCGTTCATCTTCAGACACAAATGAAGAAATTTTAGTGTAAATATGATGCTCTGAAAGGCCTCCATTGGCTCAACTTTACACTCTCAAGACCCTTAAAAGACACTAAAGACTAAAGTTACAAAGTCCATCTCACTACAGCGGCTCTACAATAACTTTATGAAGCGATGAGAATAGTTGTGCGCAAAAATACCCTAAATAACGACTTATATAGTGATGACCATTTCAAAACACGGCCTCATGAAGCTTCGAAGCGTTATGAATCAGTGAGTCGATTCATGATTCGGATCGCGAGTCAAACTGCTGAAATTTGGCGATCCAAACTGCTGAATCGACTCACTGATTCATAACGCTTCGAAGCTTCATGATGCCTTTTTTTGAAATCGTCATCACTATATAAATCGTTATTTAGGGTTTTTTTGCGCACAAAAACTATTCTCGCCGCTTCATAAAGTTATTGTAGAGCCGCTGTAGTGAGATGGACTTTGTAACGACGTCTTTAGTGTCTTTTAAGGGTCTTGAGAGTGTAAAGTGCCATTGAGCCAATGGAGGCCTTTCAGAGCCATCAGATTTACACTAAAATATCTTAATTTCTGTTCCGAATATGAGGAACATGAGGGTAAGTAATTAATGAAAGAATTTTCATTTTTGGGTGAACTAAACCTTTAAGTAGAATATAATGAATATAACGGCTAATATAGAGCATATATTTAGTGAAAGAGTTGATTTCTCTAGTGAATATGATTCTGTGGACACTGAATGACTGCCTGAGGTAAATGTGATGCTAACGCTACATGACATTGTTTAGTTTACAGCAGTTATATTGACGTCTTTCCGCCATTGAAACACTGATTGAGCGATTACACCACATACACATGACAGTAAGCTGTAATGTATCCTCAGCATACCTTCAGATGTTCATTCTTTAGTAAGAGATGATCGATCGCCTTCACAAATGATCGCGCGGCCGCTTGAACTATGATCAGTGATCAGTCACACCACATAGAGAGTCAAAGCGGCATTTATCGTTTGAATGTCGTGATAAAATGGACTGAATACTTATGTTCGTGTGGGAACTCGGATTGAAGTGT
Source organism: Gobio occitaniae (assembly GCA_033150135.1). Taxonomy (NCBI): domain Eukaryota; kingdom Metazoa; phylum Chordata; class Actinopteri; order Cypriniformes; family Gobionidae; genus Gobio; species Gobio occitaniae. The sequence continues at coordinate 51,007 of JARQWZ010005045.1, forward strand.
GTTCCGCGCTTAAAACAAGCCGACTGTGAACTGTTAAAGACTGCACCCGAAAACGCAAGCACCGAACCTCCCAAAACAAAAACTCTACGCGATTCACGTAAATGACCCAATTGACCATGAAAACGGCGATTGTCACCGAAAAGCGACAAGTTTGCAGGTGTGGAAACCGCAATATTTAGTGAGTGTGAGATGAGTGTGTAACCCTCACCCATCCTATCAGCCGCGGCACGTTCTCCTGCAGCCACAGATAAACATCAGAGCTCTTCTGTGAGATGAAGATGGCCGCCACCTTCATCCTGTCCTGCACGTCCTCCATCAGCGGTCCAACGGCCTCCACGGCGCGCGAGTAATAATACGGCGTGTTCTCGGCCAACCAGCTGCAAGCACAGGAACACTCATGAGTCACATGACCCTACACTCAGCACGTTCAGCGCACGCTTGATGCATTTCCTGACCTGACGCCCTGTTGGCCGTAATGGGACACTTTGCTCCAGGCCTGCTGGGATACGGCGGTGACCCCTGACCTCTGCAGGTACAGCGCTGTCGTGGAGTCTGCGAACGAGCCCTGTGACCTGACATCATGAGCGATGAAGCCCGCCACGAACACCAGCGTCATCATCAACACGCGCCACCACGGGAAACCCTGACCGTGCATCTTCAGCTGCAGAGACTGATGGGTAAAATGCATCATGAGGGGTTTTTATAATTAGCTATTTCTGTTAACTTAAATAATGAAACAAGTGAAGTGTTTATGAGTGAGTCATTGAATCATTCATTCAAGAGATTTACTCAAAAACACTGATTCATCCAGTAATGAACCAAGTGAAGTCTTTGTGAGTGAGTCATTGAATCATTCACTCAAGAGATTCATTCAGAAATGCTGATTCATCCAGTAATGAACCAAGTGAAGTCTTTGTGAGTGAGTCATTGAATCATTCATTCAAGAGATTCATTCAGAAACGCTGATTCATCCAGTAATGAAACATGTGAAGTCTATGAGTTAGTCATTGAATCATTCATTAAAGAGATTTGTTCAAAAATGCTGATTCATACAGTAATGAATATGCACACCATATAATTCTGCAGTCTTCCCACTGTAAGGGTGTGTGTGTGTGTGTGTGTGTGTGTGTGTGTCTTACATTGCAGAGTGAGTTGCAGTCATGAATGTCCGGTGTGTTGCTCTGCAGCTCGTCATTGGTCACTCTGAAGGACTGGATGGTGTCCTGAAGGTTTTTCTGCAACTAAACGACAACACATGAGGTCAGGGCCGTGAGGAGCAGGAGATGACGGGTCAGTGTGCGTCTGATGCGCTCGTACCTTCGGAGGAAGTGTGTTCCACGACTTCAGCAGGTGATTTAACAGCAGACTGAGCAGAGAGAGAGAGAGAGAGCACTGAATAAAACCTCTTGGCGTGTGTTAGTGGTGAAGAAGAGCAGGATTTGTGCAGCTCACCTGGACTGAGGCAGGTGTTTGGTGTATAACTGCCTCCACACACTCAGACTCTGGCCGTCCACGGTCAGACACTCGGTCAGGCTTCTGAGGAGCTGCAGGACAAAGCAACAGCAGAGGTTCATTAATCAGAGCCGTGTGATGGGGAAACAGCACTGCAGGGGTGGCTTACATAGGGCACTATTATTATTATAATTATAATAAACTAACAAATTGCTGAATTCAATTGATTAGACAGTCTTTTTGATTATTCAAAAGTTAAACTATTAAAACAGAATCCAGAAAATTAAAATTGACAACAGAAGTAATAATAACGGAGTTGTGAAAAAAAAAAAAAAAAAAAAAAAAAAAAAAAAAAAACGGAAGGTGGCCACAAAAAGCAGAATGTTGGAAAAAATAAAATTGAACGTGGGGAAAAATATGCGGAATCAAAAAAAAAATTTAATTCGGGGGAAAAAACGGAAGCTAGGAACAAAACATGAAATGGTAGAAAAATAAATAAAACTGAATGTGCGGAAGAATATTAAACGGAATGCAGTAAAATTTAAATTGGCAGCTTAAAACAAAAATAATAACGGAATAAAAAATAAAAGCGCATGTGGGAACAAAATGAAATGGTATAGTAAAAAAAAAACGGAAGGTGGGAACAAAGCGGAATGTTGGAAAAAATAAAAGGGAACGTGGGGGGCAAATATGCGGATTGCGGGATGTGTGAACAACATGAAACGGAAAGTGGGAACAAAATTAAACTGAATATGGGGAAAAAAATAAGTGGAATGTTGGAAAAAATTAAACGGGATGTTGGAAGAAATGAAACGGAATGTGGGAACAAGACAGTCTTTTTGATTATTCAAAAGTTAAACTATTAAAACAGAATCCAGAAAGTTAGAATTAATAATAATGGAGTTGTGAAAAAAAAAAAAAAAAAAACTGAACGAAAAAAATAAATAAATAAAAACAGAATGCAGGTAAAAAAACTGAATGTGTGAAAAAAAAGAACAAGAAAAAAAAGAAAAAGAAAAAAAACGCACAAAAAAAAACGCAAGGTGGGCACAAAAAGCAGAATGTTGGAAAAAATAAAAGCGAACGTGGGGGAAAAACGGAAGGTAGGAAATAATTGTGAAATGTTAGAAAAATAAAAAAACGGAATGCAGAAAATTAAAATTGACAGCTTAACACTAAAATAATAACGGAATAGTGGGAAAAATAAAAGCGAATGTGGGAACAAAATGTGGGGGGAAATAAAACGGAATGTGGGGGAAATGAAACGGAACGTGGGAACAAAATGAAACGGAATGTGGGAACAAAATGAAACGGAACGTAGGAACAAAATGAAACGGAACGTGGGAACAAAATGAAACGGAACGTGGGAACAAAATGAAACGGAACGTGGGAACAAAATGAAACGGAACGTGGGAACAAAATGAAACGGAACGTGGGAACAAAATGAAACGGAACGTGGGAACAAAATTAAACTGAATGTGGGGGAAAATTAAACTGAATGTGGGAATAAAATGAAGCGGAATGTAGGAACAAAATAAAACGGAATGTGGGAATAAAATGAAACGGAATGTGGGAATAAAATAAAACGGAATGTGGGAACAAAATAAAACGGAATGTGGGAATAAAATAAAACGGAATGTGGGAACAAAATAAAACGGAATGTGGGAATAAAATAAAACGGAATGTGGGAACAAAATGAAACGGAATATGGGAACAAAATTTAACGGAATGTGGGAACAAAATTAAACGGTATAGTAAAAAAAAGGAAGGTGGGAACAAAGCGGAATGTTGGAAAAAATAAAAGGGAACGTGGGGGAAAAATATGTGGATTACGGGATGTGGGGGGAAATTAAACGGAATATGGAAACAAAATGAAACCAAATGTGGGGGGAATAAAAGGGAATGTGGGGAAAAAATTAAACTGAATGTTGGAATAAAATGAAACGGAATGCAGGGGAAAACGGATTAATAAGGCTGTAGTTAACGTGTGTCGCACCTCTTTCTTCATGGCATCAGGGCAGTTGGGCGTTGCTCGTGACAGGAAGGATGGGAAATACGTGTGCAGTGTCGATTCAGGTTTCGCTCCGAACGCCAGAACCTTCAGCCGTGGATAAAGCCGGCACAACTGCTCCTGCAGGCTGAAAAACAACCAGCAGAAATGAATCAGCACATCTCAGCGGCCGCTAATCGCCTGGGCGGCTCAGAGGGAGCTTTACCTCTGGGACAGGGCGTTTTTGGGCATGTAAGCGAAGTCCAGCAGTGGGAAGAACTCCTTCGGCCCCATGATCCCGAAACCTTTGGTCAGGTTGGCATGAAGCCTGAAACACGGATACAAAACCCTGAGCCTCTGTTCAGACAGTCCAGGACTTTCAGATTGAATGTTAAGACCCTGTAAAGACTTACGTGAGGAGTCGCTCCAGATAAGCGATGGCATACGCAGAGAGAGCCTTCATCCCGAGAACAGGAAGCATAATTCCCAACCAAACTACAGGACAAACACAACAAACAGGGCACGTCATGAAATTATCCAGATGTTAAAAGACTTCACTTGTTTCATTACTGGATGAATCAGCATTTTTGAGCGAATCTCTCGAGTGAATGATTCAATGACTCACTCATAAAGACGCCACTTGTATCATTCCAGGATGAATCAGCGTTTTTTAACGAATCTCTCGAGTGAATGATTCAATGACTCACTCATAAAGACTTCACTTGTTTCATTACCGGATGAATCAGTGTTTTTGAACAAATCTCTTGAATGAATGATTCAATGACTCACTCATAAAGACTTCACTTGTTTCATTACTGGATGAATCAGTGTTTTTGAACGAATCTCGAGTGAATGATTCAATAACTCACTCATAAAGACTTTGATTCGTCCAGTAATGAAACAAGTAGTGTTTTTGAACAAATCTCGAGTGAATGATTCAATGACTCAATCATAAAGACTTCACTTGTTTCATTATTGGATGATTCAGCATTTTTGAACGAATCTCTTGAATGAATGATTCAATGACTCACTCATAATAAAGACTTCACTTGTTTCATTACCGGATGAATCAGCGTTTCTGAACGAATCTCTTGAATGAATGATTCAATGACTCACTCATAAAGACGTCACTTGTTTCATTACTGAATGAATCAGCATTTTTGAGCGAATCTCTCGAGTGAATGATTCAATGACTCACTCATAAAGACGCCACTTGTATCATTCCTGGATGAATCAGCGTTTTTTAACGAATCTCTCGAGTGAATGATTCAATGACTCACTCATAAAGACTTCACTTGTTTCATTACCGGATGAATCAGTGTTTTTGAACAAATCTCTTGAATGAATGATTCAATGACTCACTCATAAAGATGTCACTTGTTTCATTACTGGATGAATCAGCGTTTCTGAACGAATCTCTTGAATGAATGATTCAATGACTCACTCATAAAGACTCACTTGTTTCATTACTGGATGAATCAGCGTTTCTGAACAAATCTCTTGAATGAATGAATGAAAGTGAAGCAGTTTCATGACAACGACTCTCTGGATCTGAATCAGTGTGATCGTACTCAACAAAGCTTTAATAAAGCGAATCGATGACATTTAGAAATAAGATCCTGTGTCTGTATCGAAAAGTTATGATTGCATTTGAAAAATAGAGACAGGGTTGAATATGAGGCCTTTCGGAAAAGCAGCATAAAGTTCATAAATTGCAGTCTTGCTGGCCGTGTTCAGTCCCAGAAGGCCGTGCGGTTACACATGTGGTGTTTCTCAATGATTTCTCCACATCTCACCACTGATGCCCTGGCTGAGGTCGTAGAATCCGGCCTGTCCCAGCGCCCACATGATGGTCAGACACTTGACCGGCCGGCTCTGATGCGAGCGCAGCAGCTCCAGGTGCTGCGGAGAGGACACACACACACACACACACACACACACACACACACACACACACAGCTCTTTAAACTACACAAACACTTTCACCGCTGGAAACCGGGTCATAAGAGCCTCTGCCGAGCGTCAGTGGCCCAGTCGAGCTGAATGCGGTTTATAAAGAGAGACTCACGTCGGCGAGGTTCAGTGTGGCCATTTTGGGTTTGTCCTGCATGAGAGCTTGAATACACATCCTGTAGCCATGCAGAGGTTCACCTGACAACGCAGCAGAAACACACACACAACAAATGAAAAACACTGCACATAATTTTGATTGAAGGTTTTATTGCATTAAATTCTAGGCCTGTCACGATTATTAATCAAATCGCAATTATTTGAGATAACCGCAATAACTGTGCAGTTTAAAATTCGATCACGTTTTTATGGAAGCTTGTTTCTGCCACAGAACACTTCTCTCGCAATTCCGACTTTAACTCATGCAAAATTCCGACTTTATGCCACGCAAATTGCAAATTCCGACTTTAGCTCGCGCAAATTCCGACTTTAGCTCGCGCAAATTCCGACTTTAGCTCGCGCAAATTCCGACTTTATGCCACACAAATTGCAAATTCCGACTTTAGCTCGCGCAAATTCCGACTTTATGCCACACAAATTGCAAATTCCGACTTTAGCTCGCGCAAATTCCGACTTTAGCTCGCGCAAATTCCGACTTTAGCTCGCGCAAATTCCGACTTTAGCTCGCGCAAATTCCGACTTTAGCTCGCGCAAATTCCGACTTTAGCTCGCGGAAATTCCGACTTTAGCTCGCGCAAATTCCGACTTTAGCTTGCGCAAATTCCGACTTTAGCTCGCGCAAATCTCGACTTTAGCTCGTGCAAATTCTGACTTTAGCTCGTGCAAATTCTGACTTTAGCTCGCGCAAATTCTGACTTTAGCTCGCGCAAATTCTGACTTTAGCTCGCGCAAATTCTGACTTTAGCTCGCGCAAATCTCGACTTTAGCTCGCGCAAATTCCGACTTTAGCTCGCGCAAATTCCGACTTTAGCTCGCGCAAATTCCGACTTTAGCTCGCGCAAATTCCGACTTTAGCTCGCGCAAATTCCGACTTTAGCTCGCGCAAATTCCGACTTTAGCTCGCGCAAATTCCGACTTTAGCTCGCGCAAATTCCGACTTTAGCTCGCGCAAATTCCGACTTTAGCTCGCGCAAATTCCGACTTTAGCTCGCGCAAATTCCGACTTTAGCTCACGCAAATTCCGACTTTAGCTCGCGCAAATTCCGACTTTAGCTCGCGCAAATTCCGACTTTAGCTTGCGCAAATTCCGACTTTAGCTCGCGCAAATCTCGACTTTAGCTCGCGCAAATTCTGACTTTAGCTCGCGCAAATCTCGACTTCAGCTCGCGCAAATTCCGACTTTAGCTCGCGCAAATCTCGACTTTAGCTCGCGCAAATCTCGACTTTAGCTCGCGCAAATCTCGACTTTAGCTCGCGCAAATCTCGACTTTATGCCACGCAAATTCCGACTTTATGCCACGCAAATTGCAAATTCCGACTTTAGCTCACGCAAATTCCGTCTTTAGCTCGCGCAAATTCCGTCTTTATGCCACGCAAATTCCGACTTTATGCCACGCAAATTGCAAATTCCGACTTTAGCTCGCGCAAATTCTGTCTTTAGCTTGCGCAAATTCCGTCTTTAGCTCGCGGAAATTCCGTCTTTATGCCACGCAAATTCCGACTTTAGCTCGCGCATATTCCGACTTTAGCTCGCGCATATTCCGTCTTTAGCTTGCGCAAATTCCGACATTAGCTCGCGCAAATTCTGACTCTAGCTCGCGCAAATTCCGACTTTTAGCTCGCACAAATTCCGATCTTATATCTCGCAATTCTGACTTTACATTCACACAATTGCGTGTTTACATCTTGCATTAATCTCAACTCAAGTCTCAATTATCTTTTTAAATGTTTTCTGTGGCGGAAACCAGCTTCCGTTCATTTTGCCCCTCAAATTAGAGAAACGTAAGCATTTAAAGCGGCTATGTGTAAGAACTCATGCATTAACACATTTACTTTATTGCCAATGTGTGAACAGTTTGTAACAAAACTTACCGACATCTACGGAAGCCTGTAGGCTGATTTTGATGAAGGATGTTATGTATATAAACGGCATTTATTGTTATGACATCAGCACAAAACTCATGATCGTGACAGGCCTAGCCAGAACATCACTGCTTATTATTCCTTTAACTGAGACACATTGACCCACACACACACACACACACACACACACACACACTGGGGAACACATGAGCCCCGAACAGCCAATCAGAGAGTGCGATGTGAATGAATGCGGCTCACTGGGCTGGCGGTCCTGCTCGCGGAGCATGGTGAACACACAGTGGTCGAAGAACTCGGGCAGCGCGTCTGAACATTTGCCCAGCAGGTTTTTGATAATGCCCTTCAGCTCCTTACCAGCAAGGCAGTATGGGTAATCTAGACACAAACACACAACATCAGATCAGATCTGCACAAACACAGTCCTCCAGCTGGAGTCTTGTGACATTCACACACGCTCTCTCTCTCTCTCTCACTCACACACACACACACTCTTTCTCTCGCTCTCTCACACACACACACACACACACACACACATACACACACTCTTTCTCTCGCTCTCTCTCACACACACACACACACACACACACACACACACACACACACACACACACGTCTGGTGCGCTATCCTTCTGGGGACTCACCATAGGCGTAATGGTTTTTATACTGTACAAACCGTATTTTCTATCCCCTTACACTGACCCTGCCCATAAACCTACCCCTCACAGGAGACATTCTGCATTTTTACATTTTCATAAAAACTCATTCTGAATGATTTATAAGCTTTTGTGCCCGTGGGGACCTCAATTTAGGTGACACGAGTCCCCATGAGTCTGGTTCAAGTCCCCACCAGGCTAGAAAAACATGTACACACGCACGCACACACTCTTTCTCTCGCTCTCTCTCACACACACACACACACTCTCTCTCTCTCTCTCTCTCACACACACACACGCGCACGCACACACACTCACTCTCTCTCTCACACACACACACACACACACTCTCTCTCGCTCTCTCACACACACACACACACACACACACTCTCTCTCTCGCTCGCTCTCTCACACACACACTCGCTCTCTCACACACACGCTCACTCTCACGCTCACTCACTCGCTCACTCTCACACTCGCTCACTCACACTCGCTCGCACGCTCGCTCTCACACTCGCTCTCACACTCGCTCGCTCACACGCTCGCTCTCACACTCGCTCTCACACTCGCTCGCTCACACGCTCGCTCTCACACTCGCTCGCTCACACTCGCTCGCTCTCACTCGCTCGCTCTCACTCTCGCTCGCACACTCGCTCGCTCTCACTCGCTCGCTCACACTCGCTCGCTCTCACTCGCTCGCTCTCACTCTCGCTCGCACACTCGCTCGCTCTCACACTCGCTCGCTCACACTCGCTCGCTCTCACTCGCTCGCTCACACTCGCTCGCTCACACTCGCTCACACTCGCTCGCTCTCACTCGCTCGCTCTCACTCTCGCTCGCACACTCGCTCGCTCACGCTCGCTCTCACACTCGCTCGCTCACACGCTC